>VUYV01000033.1:3719446-3981447 GCA_008711295.1 Anarhynchus alexandrinus | reverse complement strand
AAATAATTTTTTCTGTGCTCAAACATACATGACCCTGTTTTTCCTCATCTGATGTTGTGTTGCATATAGTTTTCCTGACAAATGCAGATATTTTGCAGTAATCTCCTTCTTATCCATATTAGTGATAGCCTTCCCCCACTTCCATGAAAATGAAAAATCTACAAAGAAGTAGGTATGCCCAAGATGGGTTGAAAGCCCATTTAGTTTTCATGTATATGCCCCAAGCCAAACTACAGTTTTTGTAGATGTAAAAGCAGTGTAAGAAAACCGGGAGAAGTGCTTACTGAATCACAAGTCAAATCACATAAACAGAATCATAAATATATTATTCCACTGTTTACTCAACTCTAAACCTGACACTTAACAAGGAACGTTTAGCCACATGAGACAGGAAATTGCATCTTCTCACTTATCCACATTCACACTCTGTCTCTTGCATTTGATTTGTGCCAGATTAGCAGAAGAGAGCGAGGGATGAAGCTAAATTGTTCCTCCCTGTGCAGAGGGAATGCGGAGGTCTCCCAACAGCAAGTGGCTTTCCTCACCATATGTGCTTCTTCATCTTGGCCCAGCAGGGCAGGAAAATGAATTTGAGGATTTTCAACACAACACACATTATGTAAGTGTTAGCTGCAGTGCTTTGCTCCATTTTTGCTTTGAGTGGCTTATTCACATGCATTTCACAGAGAATGGCTAACCCCAAAACTGCAAAAAGATTTAGTATGTGCAGCAAGATCTATGAAACTCAAGTTAAAATTGTTACGTGAGGGTGAAATTCAGGTTAGTACTTTACATATAATCGTGATGTAGCACAGTAAGCAGGGCTGTGTTTTTGTGCACATGCAGCATACTTAGTCATCAGTTCCCAGGGTAGTCCAAAATCAGCCTTGCTACTCTCAGTGCTGATAAAACAATGGACTAATTTGAGACAACAGACTCACTTGAGACAAAGTGACTGACTGAATAACAATGCTTTTGGCTAATTGTTACAGCAGTTCTCTAGGCAGGGATTTTGGACAACACAGGAGATTCTCTGAGCAGGTCCTCCTGCCACAGGGCAATTGATAGTCACCATCTCCATGTTGTTCCTATAGGAGTGGAAAGGGTAATGCAGGACAGCCTTTTGCAAAGAGATAAACAGGTAAAGAAGTTAGGGGATGCTTCGTACATAGTTCAGGATAATAATGGGAAAAGTTCCTGCCGAGGTGAACTAGGCATAAAAACTGTTGAGGGAGTCTCATCCAAACAAATTGAAAATGCAAGAATCCAGACAGAGACAGACCATTCTGTTTGAGAGATTCAATTCTCCATGTGAGCGTTACCCTATGCAAATATTTCAGCAAATTAGGGGATTTTTTAACAAGCATTCCATCTTTGCAACACATGAACTATACGGCCCTGAAGGGCATTTTCTTTAATGACAGACTAACATGTTATAATATCACTTGCTAATATATGATGGCTGGATGGATGGCCAGGCCCAAAGAATGGTGGTAAATGGCGTTAAATCCAGTTGGTAGCCAGTCACAAGAGGTGTTTCCCCAGAGCTCAGTATTGGGGCTATTTCTGTTTAATATCTTTAGCAATGACCTGGATGAGGGGATCAAGTGCATCCTCAGTAAGTTTTCAGACAATGCCAAGTTGGGTGGGAGTGTTGATCTGCTTGGGGGTAGGAAGGCCCTACAGAGGGAACTGGACAGGCTGGATCGATGGGCCGAGGCCAATGGTATGAGGTTGAACAAGTCCAAGTCCTAGCTCCAGCACTTCGGCCACAACAACCCCATGCAGCACTACAGGCTTGGGGAAGAGTGGCTGGAAAGCTGCCTGGCAGAAAAGAACCTGGAGGTGTTGGTCGACAGCCATCTAAATATGAGCCAGCAGTGTGCCCAGGTAGCCAGGAAGGTCAACAGCATCCTGGCTTGTGTCAGAAATAGTGTGGTGAGCAGGAATACTGTGTTCACTTTTGGACCCCTCACTACAAGAAAGTCATTGAGGTGCTGGACCGTGTCCAAAGAAGAGCAGCAAAGCTGGTGAAGAGTCTGGAGCACAAGTCTTATGAGGAGTGGCTGAGGGAACTGGGGTTGTTCAGTCTGGAGAAAAGGAGGCTGAGGGGAGACCTTATCGCTCTCTACAACTACCTGAAAGGAGCTTGGAGTGAGGTGGGGGTTGGTCTCTTCTCCCAAGTAAAAAGTGATAGGACAAGAGGAAATTGCGTCAGGTTGTGCCAGGGGAGGTTTAGGATGGATATTAGGAAAAATTTCTTCACAGAAAATGTTGTCCAATTTTGGAACAGGCTGCCCAGGGAAGTGGTTGAATCACCATCTCTGGAGGTACTTAAAAGAGGGATAGATGTGGTGCTTAGGAACATGACTTAGTGGTGGTTTTGGCAGTGTTAAGATAATGGTTGGACTTGATGATCTTAAAGGTCCCTTCCAACCTAGACAGTTCTATGACCTCCCCTCAAGAAATAGCATTTCAGAAGCAGCATTTAAAGTTGTTGCTTTAAATGTGGGATATTCATGTCTCTACTGTTTTCACCAGGTTGCATTATGGCCAGCTTCCAATTAAACACAGGTGAAGTCATGACCATCCTTCTTTCCAGCCTTCATTGTATGGATTACTGTTCCCCATTACATGGGTATATACAGTATTGCTACCGAAAGGGATGAGATGAAGAAATCTCTGTAGTTTTTGCACCAGATGTGAAGTCAATACAATTCAACTAATGCATTTGAAATTAGGTGATGTGTACTGTCTTCTGGAAAAAAATTGGGCTGCTGGTCAGACAGTGTGAAGCATTTTACTCTCATATCCTGAAGCAAGCAAAATCAAGCTGCACCATTAGCAGATACTGAAACCCATAAACCTTACCTCTGCAATCATGAGTAAACAATACACTCTTTAATACTATTTTTATGAGTGTGTGAAGAGAGTGTCTTAGAACAGAGAAGATATAAGGGAATCCATAGTTTAAATTGTTGTCCGTAGATATTTCTATGCTAGTATATCTCTGTATGACTCCATTCTTAAAAGCCAAAATGTAGTTTGTAAGTAGATGAAAAGACCTTTCTTTCATATATTATTGACACAATTTATATAGCAACCAAATGCTTGGAAAACTCGTTCCTAAGTTATTGTCAGACTTGATTCAGACATTTCATATTTACATAACAGATTTAAGGCCTTCTTCCAAAATTTAAGACTCTAAATTGTATCATATTATATCAGATGATCTTTGTGACTTATAAACAGGCCCATGAAACAGAAACAAAAGCATTCAGTTGTGTCCAGAGTAAAGGAATGTACCCATTATATTTGTGGGTTTAAGTTTTAGGCTACTAATACTTCATAACTGATCCCACAAACAATGCTCCCTCCTCCTCTATCTACATCCACTCTTTTTTTCACTGCTATTCAAAAAAAGAAAACTAAAAATCAGACAAACAGAAGTACAAAACAAGGCTAAATTATCTACATATGCCTACATAACTACTAAGCTAAATACATATGTCCCTTTATTTAAGATTATAAAGTTATATAGGAACATTCTGAAATTTATTATTTGTAACCTTGGAAAACAGTAAAGATTTTGGTGACACTGATTACCTGACTGAAGGAAGTGTGAATACAAAAGTTTTGATTTGCACCAATTAACTGAACATTGAAATCAATTTAAACAAAACAATAAAGGCAAAGTATATGTCACGAACATTTTGAATCTCAAAGTTACAACAGAATAGCAATGCTACGCTATCATAAAACTCTTTAAAGTCTCAATCGTGGATCTCAGTGTACTTTAAAATCACAACTGTCTCCTTCTTTCTCAGTGAAAACCTTTCAAGTTAGCAGTCATTTGAAGTTTTTCTTTCCCTATGAGTACCACCCTGTGAGGGTTTTCTTCCAATGCCTTTTGGGGGGTGAAAAGTATCCTAATTTTCATTCTTTAAAAACGCTGTGACTCTGCAGCAGTCAGGCTTTTCTGAACGCATGGGTAACAAAACTGGGAGTTTACCTCCACGCTCCCCCTCTGCCAACTAAGTATCCTGCCAGTGTTCTCCCAAAGCTTACTCATATTTCTGCCACCACAGTTCTTCCACCTTTTTCATACATTTTTCATTTTCCTTTCTTGTCAATACTAGAAAGTCAAAGATAACTCACAGCTACAGACTATCAGAAGTTACAGGTTGTTAAAGGATCTGCTAATAAAAACAGGATTTTAAAGGGAAAGTTTATATGTGTGAAAATATGATTGACTGAAACTGCGGGTGGGATAAACTACCAAAAAGCTTATCTTATCATAGCAAAGTAATATAGAATATCAGACACATGCAAAGACATTATCGTGTCTTCTGGAAGTCATATCAAATCATGTGCCTTCTGATAATCAAAAAGAGGAAAAAATTGAAATACTCTTTAATGCTAATTCTTTCATGTAAAATGCATTCCGTTTCCTCTGAGAAAGAATTCATCAACCACAGTAATGTTCTGTATAAAAAGTAGACGCTACAGGGTTGATGTTAACGGCTAGCAAAATTTGAAAAATTGACATAGCTAAGACATTTACTAAAATTATTATATGGTAGAGTAAGCGTTTGCTTCCTTAAAAGTCACCATTTCAGACCACTGAGGTGCTATGAATGTAAGGACTCCGTGGTGTGTTTTTTTTAATTCCTAGGTAATTACTGTGTATTAACCATTTTAGCAGATATAAAAGACTAGCATCTGGGCTACAGAAACAATCATTTTTATATTTGAAAGCTTCCATAGATTGCATGTTCAGATGCACAACTTTTGATAAATACTGTACTTGTAAATGTGAAAAGATGACAGACAAGTCATTGACAGGTGGACACTGACATTTCTATGATTTTTCTAAGTGTGGTTTCTTGTAAGACCATGGGTTTGGGACCCAGCATACTGACTAAAAGCCTAGGGTGACTAGGTTCACATATACTACATGTCTGCATACTGTCAAATAAATCCCAGCTTATCTGTCTGGAGAACAAATATTGGCATAAGGAAACTGAATTATCCAGCTCCCTTACATTAAGCTCACTAAGATTGTGTATTCCTTTATTCATTGAGCTCTATCCACCAACTCCATACAAATGCCCATGTGACCAGTAAGCAGAAAATTTTTTATCTCATTTACCCTTTTTTTTGAAATATACTGCAAACTGGTTTTGTTACAGTAATAAATTTTTTTTAAGGATTTGCCAACTTCCTAGAATTTAAGTGGAATTGTTCTACAAAGTCAATTTAAAAGTGCTTCAGTCATGAGAGAACCCCCATCTCCTGAAACACAACTATGTACATGTATAAAACATGCAACTGCAAAGAATTTTAATTGATTGGTCAACATGGCAATGCAATCTATTCCTCCTTCATTGGAGTGCTCATAAATTACAGTACAAAATAAGCCCTAGTTTGCTCCAAAACATTATGCTGTTCAGTTAGCCGTTATGTTCTGCTTGTGGGTTGACTACAGACTCTACATGCTGAGCACTCCAGCCATCCTGATGCAGTGTCAGGATGCAGTCATATGCTGTGAGGTAGACACGTCCAGAAGAAAGGCCAGGTGAGGGAGGCCATCCCTCCCCATTTTACTTCCAAAGCAGTAGCTAAGCAGTCTGTCCTCAAGACACACAGTACCTTCCCATCAGAACAGGCACCCTGTAGATTAGGAGCCTTTTCTAAAAGAAGAGGTACTTTTAAAACTGTTGGTGCCACAACAATTATGTCAGATTAGGAAATTTCACCAACTGCATAAAACCTAAAAGCTTCCACTAGGATGAAAAGTCATACATTATGTATTTGAAAGGTATTAAACACTTTGGTTTGCATTATCAGATGAAAGCATCTTGGAGTAATCACAAATAATTGAGTGACACAAGCATTTGGTGTTTCCACTTAAAAAGTATACCGTTGCTATGCAAGTGGAAAATCACAGCATGGTTGCAGATGCACATTTTCTTAGCTGCAGAGAATACAAATTTCAAACTTTCCAGGATGAATACATGAAGAAATTAAGACATGATTCTAAATGAAGCAATGTTCTTCTATTTCATAACCACAGCTACATAAAGTTGAGGGGGGGTGTGTTTTGTTGGTTCTAATATCTTATTTTTTGCGTGGAATGACTGACCAGATCTCTCCCATAAAGTAGAGCTGCAAAAAAAGGATGAGGAACCAAATTCAAAAGCCTGAACATCACAAAAGATTTTCAGGAGCTCAGAAATGCTAGCAAAAGTACCGTAAACTAACAAAAAGGAAAAACTGGTGACAAAAAACCCTCACCCAGTTCTATTAACTTCTACTAAAAATAGCCATTTTATTTTAAAAATATATAATATAAAATGAAAAATATTTCATTTTCTACGTGTTTAAGAATGTAGAAGTTACCAGATTAGATTAGAAGTGTGATCCATGTGTCAAATATCCTGTCTTAGAGTGTGGCCAAAGCAAGGTGCTTTAGAGGAAGGTATAAAACAGACCTAGTGGCTGGAAAATCTACTCTCATTAAGTTCTTATCTTCATAATTAACCATTAGAGACCGCATTAAATCCTTAAGAATGATAATTTTTCCCCTTACAAAATTGTTTCAAGCATTAGAAAATGCTACCACATGCTATTGCTATCCTTACCGTCTAATTTCTTTTGAATATGGTTAGATTCTTGGTCTCTGACAGACGTGTGCAGGCTTTTCTGTGTATCTGCAAAACTATTAGTTCTTTTTGGACCTACCTCCACACTTTTGTGCATGTAGAAAAGACCACAGTGATGGGTATTGCCACTGAGAGTTTAGCCTCTCTCTCCTCTGCTTTCAGGTGCTACGTATATTACAAAAGTAAGATACTGATTCCCTGGATAGACAAAAATTCCGACCAGAGTAGAAAGCCTACAAAATTCTCTACAGCTGAGGACCCATTTTGCATTTTTATGTTCGAGTACATCTGGACTTTTGATCATGAAGCTGTATCTAACTGTTTGGGAATGTAGGCGTGCAATCATCAGGCGGAGCAGCAGGTCAGCGCGTAGCTGCCTTGGCTGTCAGTGTGTCTGGGGAGGACTGCACTGAATTCTGCATGGACTTGCCAGTAAAAAAGACTATTGTCATACTTTTTAATGTTAATAACAGACTCAAGGACAACAATAATTTCAGTGGAGATATCCTGGGATATCCTTTATCTCCTGGGAAAGGAGCAGTGCAATTTTTCTATGTTAGTCATCAGTTTCCATTTACAAGTAATAGTAGCCGAAGGCTGTGTTTCCCCTAAGGCTACTGTAGAATATTGTGTACAGCACTGCCATGAAGGAAGGGTGTAAAATAGTGAAGTTAAATCAATGACTTTTATTTTTTTTTCCTCTGGTATGGCAAATAAACCATCATTTAAAAATCGGTTGGGACTGAACCAAATACATTTATTTTGGTTTTGCTCACAGAAAAAACAAAGTCAATAATGTACACCATTTTTTATTAATGAATATTTTATTTATCACTGAGTCATATATTTGCTTTTCAGACCCTAGAAAGAAAAGCAAATTAAATCAAATAGAGATATCAGAGACAGAACAGATGGTGGCATCCTTTTACCTCATAACTGTTGTTAGATATCGCTGGTTTTCCTTACAACCATTCTTGAGAATGGAGGGACTTCAGAACAGTAGCTTCATAACCTTGCTACAGAGCATCCTGGAATTATATTTTGCCATACCTTTAAATGGAACTTTTCTATATGAATGAACAATTAAAGACTCACTGAAACTAGAATCCCAGCTTTCTCTTCCTAATCCGTGTCTTGCTAGTAGGTTCCTTGGCACAATTAGCTCCTTTACAAAGTATTGTTCTCAGAGACAATGCTCAGGATTAGTTCAGG
Organism: Anarhynchus alexandrinus; assembly: GCA_008711295.1. Lineage (NCBI taxonomy): Eukaryota > Metazoa > Chordata > Aves > Charadriiformes > Charadriidae > Anarhynchus > Anarhynchus alexandrinus. The sequence goes on along the minus strand of VUYV01000033.1, from coordinate 3,973,570 downwards.
GATAAAACCAATGACCATTTCTAAAGGCATTATGGACAAAGCTTTGACAAAAATGCCTTTTTCCATTTTATACAGTTACTATTCCAGCAGGAAATGAATTCACAAATTCTATATGATCTCATGTTAAAAGACTTATATTACAGGGAGGGACTTCTGTCACAAAAAGGCATCTCATATGCTGTATGCCCTCAAATTATTTCAGTCACTTTGAACTGAAAAAAAATGCACAAAAAATTAAAATTATATCTCATGTTCACAGATGCACAACATGGGACCCAGCGAGATATATTTTTAGGTGCCCTGTTGTACGGATGTAGCCATTGTGGTTTCTATTCCTGCTTTGTTCAGCACTAAAGACGTAGCCAAGTCTTGCATATCAGAGATCTTCCTTGATTTTCTTTGTTTCCTTTTTGTTGTTGATTATTTTTTCCCCATTTTTTAATAAATATTTCCTTTCTTTACAAAGATTTCACACTAATAATTGGAAAACGTCTTATACAAAGTTCAGATATCTAACCCAAGTCATAAACACTGTGCCACTTCAGAGTACTCTGCATCCCAGAGGACACAACAATCTCCAGAAAGGTTGTTCACCGCCTTTGAGTCCTACTGTGGACAGTTTTATACTGATATTAAATAGGGATGGTAGGACTTAGGGTGCTACATTCACTAATTTAGATTTGCTCTTCCACATTACTAGCAGTGGGAGACCTGTAATTCATCTTCAGACACCCATATTTCTGTAAAAGGAGCTCAGAAAACTAAATTCCACCTGACCTTGCAGTAAGCAGCATGAAGGCTTTATTGGTCACATAACAGTGCTGCAACTGCAACCTGGACAGGCTGGAGAGGTGGGCCCAAGCCAACCTCATGCAGTTCAACAAGGCCAAGTCCAAGGTTTTACATCTGGGTCAGGGCAATCCCAAGCACAAATACAGGCTCAGCAGGGAATGGCTGGAGAGCAGCCCTGAGGAGAAGGACTTGGGGGTGCTGATTGATGAGAAGCTCAACATGAGCCGGCAATGTGAGATCACAGCCCAGAAGGCCAACCGCATCAAAAGAAGTGTGGCCAGCAGGGCAAGGGAGGTGATTCTGCCCCTCTACTCAACTCTCGTGAGACCCCACCTGGAGTACTGCATCCAGCTCTGGGGCCCCCAACATAAGAAGGACATGGACCTGCTGGAGTGTGTCCAGAGGAGAGACATGAGGATCATCCGAGGGCTGGAGCACCTCTCCTATGAGGAGAGTCTGAGAGAGTTGGGGCTGTTCAGCCTGGAGAAGAGAAGGCTCCGGGGAGATCTTATTGCGGCCTTCCAGTACCTAAAGGGGGCCTACAGGAGAGCTGGGGAAGGACTTTTTACTAGGGCATGTAGCGATAGGACGAGGGGGAATGGCTTTAAACTGGAAGAGGGCAGGTTTAGATTGAACATTACAAAGAAGTTTTTCACTTTAAGGGTGGTGAGGCACTGGAACGGGTTGCCCAGAGAGGTTGTTGAGGCCCCATCCCTGGAGGTGTTCAAGGCCAGGCTGGATGTGGCCTTGGGCAACCTGGTCTAGTGGGAGGTGTCCCTGCCTATGGCAGGGGGGTTGGAACTCGATGATCTTCAAGGTCCTTTCCAACCTAAACCATTCTATGATTCTATGATTCTATGAACTGCAAAGTCACAGGGCAGTGACTGACCATGCTGTAGTGACACACTGAGCTCCACACTCTGAAGTGATGTCTCCTGGTCTTTTCCTTGAGTGCTCCTCTCGAAGGTACTTCAAGCTGCTCAAAGTGCTGTGTAGAAGTAGCTCCTCTGATCAGTGTAGGAGTCATATATTCTATCTTGCTTTGCAAGCAGCCATACTTATGAGTTCACTGGAATATGGCAACCTCCTACAGTATAGGATAATCTCTTAGGAAAAAGTATCATGCTAAGCCATAATAAACTTACGAGATGTTTCTGTCATCAGTGTCTCCATTTTGGGGTTTTTCATATCCACAATGTCAGCTTGAATAATATGTATACTTAAGAAAGGACACAAACTGATGTTTTTTGCTCTTTGCCTTGCACTCTTTGGCACAACTGAAAAGAAGACGAAGCTACTTTGGGAGCTACAGAATCTATGTGTCCCAGAAAGCCAAAATTAAGCTTGCACAAAATCTTCAATTATAAAAACACCACATATACAGAGGGTTTTCTTTTGTATTTCTGTCAACTTGCATAGATTTGATTCTGAGGAAAATGGAAATTATTTTACTATAAAAATTAACTGAAAGCAGAAATAGGAAAATCAGACAAAGTATCTGATGTGGCTTCATCAAGTAATCCATTACAGCAGACATGGCTCTTTGCCTCCTTTGAAATGTCCTGCGTGATATGAAATAGTACATAACCAAAAGGAACTCCATACTTCTTACTAATGAACTAAGTCTTTTTTTCAGTTGATCCGCTGACTTGTTCCGTTGCACTTCATGGTATCAAAACAATTACAATATCTTGCTGAATCTCCGGAATTGTACATTTTAATTTAGTCCTGAAGTGGTCAGGCAGTTGGACCATTGGAGGTCCCTTCCAACTGAAATTATTCTATTCTGTTCCGTTCCGTTCCATTCCATTCTATTCTATTCTCTTCTATTCTATTCTATTGTATTCTATTCTATTCTCTTCTATTCTATTCTATTCTATTCTATTCCAGCTCTTGATGTACAGCACTCATGATGACCTTGTAGTAATGGCTGGTCAGATCATGGCATCAAATGTAGCTGTAAGTAATGTTTGGTATATAGCTCTCCTCCATGCCTCAGGTATGCATGTATGTCTTCAAACACATGGATTAACCCACTCTTGAACTCAAGAAAGTGGTTTAATATACCTTAAATCCACACAGAAATCTTTAAATTAAACTGAAATTTGAAAGTATAGCTTCAGGCATGGACTTGTAGGAATACTGGGAACAGAGCTGAGGACCACTGATATGGCGTCTTCCAATGCTGTGAAAAATAATCGGGATCTATGTACAAAGCAATGACATTTGCTGTGCAGTGGTTATGTGAAAGTCTGTCCAAATGGTAAACTTTCAGGACAATGATTCCACCAAATGTCCTATCCACCTTAATCAACATGACCCAAACATCATTTGCTGAGATTTTATTCAATATTGCCACACATAATTTTCCATCTACTGACAGCTAGTTTCTCCTCATCTGCAGAACATAGAAATAAAAAGGTAAGCCATTACTAAAACTTTCTCCCTATGTACAGTCTTAGAAGACATCTTATGACAAACTTTAGCTAGTCATTCATTCTCCTTACACAGAAAGAAAATGCAGGAAGGTTGTTCAGTGAAAACAGAAACTTGCCTCCATAAACTTTCCAGAACAGCTACTGGATGTTTTGTTTCTTCTCAAAGTTGTTCAGTAATCTTGGAGGACAATTGAACATATGTAACAAAGACAAGGAAGGGTGTCTTTTGTGCATATTAAGTCAAAAGATAAACACAGCATTAAGGGGCTGGACTTTGCATGAACTATATATAACTACTAGATATGAAATTGTAAGGATTGGGAAATCAAATGCTATGTGGCTTGATTTACAGCAGAATATTTTGGGCATATTAAAATTTTAGACTTCCAGCCTTTCCAAACAACCAACTCCTTTTCTTAAGCTTCTCTCCAGCCTGCTCTCCAGAACTGCTCCCTAAACACAAACAACCCACTGTTTGTTAAAACATTTCCTCATCATTTGTTCTGTATCTGTGAAATACCTACATCTCCTAGCAGAGAGATGTTTATTCATCTGAAATAAGCAGACATGATCTCTGAAGCTGCATATTTGATGGACTGCAACAGGGGGTGACTTGTGTAAGTAAAAAAACAGGACAACCAGACCCATCTTTGAAAATTACATGTAGTCTAGTTCCCTTAATGTTCTTTGACAAATCTAGGTACTTTAAGCTTTTAGGAAGCAACAGAGCTTTTTCTTTTCTTCTTCTCTTTCTTTTTTTAACACAGATATCGCTCACACACTTTAATTAGATTGTGAGCAAAATGCAGTCATCATCTGAATAAGAAAACATGTATATTTAAACCTCTAAGGAAAGAGTGTGTGATTCTTCAAAATAAGTGAGAGGTCTTGGTTAAGGAAAAAAGAGAGAGTGAGAGAGGGAGAGAGATGAATTGTGAATATATTGAAAAAGTTATTTCAACGAGCAATTAATAAGGCATGGAGTGTGGGGGCCTCTGCGAAATATCCTTTACCCAAGTGGATGGCTTTGTAGGAGGAAGACGGTGTTGTTTACTAGAGCTGAAAAGCTAGAATAAAAAAAAAATAAAAAATCACAGAGTAAATAAGCACACTGGTGCTCTGAAACACATCACTGCTGGCTAACCTGACAGGTTAGATCTACGTTACTTGCTTATACTCTGTCATTTTAAACAGCATGATAGTGCTAACTGCAGTAAAAATAGGTCTTGGCATTGACTCTGAGGCATTCCATGTGTTGGAGAGGTGCCCACAGTTTCATTTTGCAACCATAGGGGTCTAGTCTTTTGTCAATGTGTGTGCACAGCTTCTTTAACATTAAGAGGAATATGTGTGTTCATCCATGGGCAAAGAGGCCCAAAGAGCTTGTGTTAGTATTCGAAAGACAAAATTGAAGTCAGGCTTAATATTCCTCATTCTGTAGATAAAAAGTCTAGCATAATTTTACAAAAGCTTTTATTTCAATCATGTATAGGAGACAGAAATTATTAATTACTCTTATAGTCAAACAGTGTTCTGCAAGGTACTAGCACATTCTGTAACATGAAACCGGCAGCACTCAAAAATCTCTTTGTTGCAATTAAAAAACAAATAAATCTATCCAGAGTAGATCTTCAGCCTACTGTGAGTGGTTTGAAATGCCAAAAACTTTTTCCGGCAGACAGGTATAGAAACCACATTAACTTCTGTCAGACAGAAGAGGCCTGTTCAACTGCAGTTTTGCCATTTCCTTGTATATTCTGGTGACCTTGAGAGAAGTTGGATATAGTGAAATGCTAAAACACCTGGCTGTGATACTAAAACCCCTGGCTCTGAACCACCTTTTCAAAGCAAGTGCAGCTGGAGCAATGCCAGCTGACAGCGCTTCCCTCTAGCCCACAGTAGCATGAAACCAGCCCGAGTACCATACAAAGCTACACGGGTACAAAGAGAAAGGCCAATAAAGGAAACATTTAGTCAATGAGATCTGCTTCTTACATCCCTGCCTGGAACACAGGAGGAAACACACCACACGTTTCTCTTTCCTACATCTATGCCTCTTTCATGCTTATGAACTTCTACTGTAGCAGTAAAGCAATGTATGACGCTGTTTAAGGACATAATGTATTTAGCGTTTTTCCTGTTGTGGATGTTTAGAAAACCAGACCTGCCTGCAGTGTATTTTTACGCCATTCTCCTGGTGTGCAGGAAAATTTATACACACATAGGGCTGTTTATTAATACTGCACAAAAGTATAGGTTAGTCAGCTCAAGATAAAGCTAAGCCAGATATGATCTTTGTTTTTGGTAAACAATGAAAAATACAGTGTCAAATTCCCCAATTATGTTCTTGTATAACACAAATGTGCAAAATTATAACTTAAATAGGTCCCTTTAGAAAAGTTTCTAGCAGCTTGGAAAATAGATGGGATACATACAGAGGAAGGACTAAAGGAAGAGTTAGCAGCAGTTGGGGCAGTGACACCAAAGGTTTCTTGACATCATTGGGAAAAATTCCACTTATCTGAACTGGATTGTGGCTTTACTTGAATCTTTCAGAAATGGAGCCCTAAACAAAGGAACTAAAACTTGGATAGATTTGAGAATGCTGGATGTAGTCAGATGAAAGGAAAGAAGAAAGGAAGGAAGAAAGGAAGGAAGGAAGGGAAAGAAATAAAGCATTTTGCATTCAGAAGTCAGAATTTTGCTAAATTTAAGAGTGAAAGTAACAAACACCAGTACCAAAAAGCCAACATTAATGTCAGTGAGTGAGATGACAAAGAAAACAAGGGATAAGTGCAGGGTCCAAGCACTAAGTTACACAGAAAAGAACTAGGATTTCAGATAGCATGGAAGAAAAGTGGCACCGGTTGGAATGAATGTTCTATCTTGTACAAATTATAAAATAAGCAAACAGGGAAAAAAGAAATCAGGATATAAACAGTAGCAAAATATGAAGGTTGATAAGGACAAAGGTTATGGCTTTGGTGGTGGTTGGAAACAAAGAAATTACAAGCATCATTGACAAGGCAAATAGTGCGGAGGGAATAGCAGAGAAATTTCCAACTTGGAAATCTGGAAGCCTTGATGGCGATATGTGATCTTTGTAGGTCAATAAAATTTTATGCAGTTTGATGGCTCAAAGGGATAGAAGGTGATGCGTTCTGGAGGAAGCTGCTTCAGACTGTACCATAATTTGCATTGTATGTGTAGGACTTCTCCTTCTAAAGCATCATTTCAGCAGATCAGTTCTTAAGGAAAACATATGGTGCAAACAATTCCCTTACAGAGACCATTTGAAAAGCAGTTTTGGGCTTTGGGACCAATTTCTGTATCACGCCACATTGGTTTGCCTGTGTCTTTTTGATGACTAGATTAGGAGATAGATGCTTTGCCTGCTGTGAGCTCTTCTGCTATACCTCACTCAATTACAAGTGCTCCTCACTAGAAAAGACACTTGCAAAATGTCATGTGTTCCTCAGCTGCAGAGCTAAAAATCTTTTCCTATACTTGCTACTAAACACTGTCTTTTAAGTAGTTTCCTGCTTCTCTCCTAAACTGCTTCTGACCTTGCTGTTTTGTAATTGGGAAATGTTGTGCAGTACCTGTTTGAATGGCATTCACAATACCTGTGAATACCTGCCGCTATTCCATCTGAGTTCAGTGGAGTTAAAAAAGGACAATCAAGTCCTGTGCCTTTCTTCCCTTCATTGTTCAGCTATTCTCATTGTACTGTGGTAGAGAAGAACAAGTTTTCTGTAAAAAACCAAATTTATGCAGGTGCTGTGTCATCAGTTCTATCAATGAGCCTGATAATATCACTTTAATGCCATCCATATGTTCCAAAATATCAAGTAAACATGACCTTGATAATCGCCATGAAAACAAGCATTTGACCATTCTGCTAGGGTCATTTTTCCAGTAAACTGACTGGTTATAAAATCACTCTCAAGTCTGGAAAGCACCATTATAGGACAAAAAAAATCAAACTGTATATACATACTGAAAATTTGTGTCTAAAGTCAAGAGGATATTTCATAATTAATCCATTTTTAGCTGGATTACTAGCAGAAAGATAACATTCTGCTACTGTTAAATTCTGACTCTCTTGGCTTAGCTCATATGGATCTTTATTGTCATTTTATCTTTTTTTAAGAAGCTTCACTGTAAGCTGAAAGAAAAATAGTCTTTCAAAAAAATAGATTTCTATGACCAATTAAAGTCTGTGTTTTATACAAGGTGGTCATATATGTACTGAAATTAATGCTTTTGTTTGGCCTTCTAAACTAATTATTCTGTTTTCCTGCAAGAAAGAGCTTACAGTTATGTAAAGTAAAATATTTGTACCCCCACGCTTACATGCATATTCAGTGTTAACAATCTAATTAAAGTTTTATTCCCATAATAGATTTAGTTTTTCTTTTTAAGAGTAAGCATAAAGCTCACTAGTCTGTGTGAAATCAGACTTTCATAATTTTCTGGTTCCTATTATTTCCATTTTTATAAGATACGAATATAACATTCACTGTCCCCTACACGAAATTTTAGACTTTTATTGTATTTATCAAATCTGTTGCAAATTTTACTGGTCTTGTATCTAATTAAGTTTCTGGGCTGGATCTTGTAGTTTTATTGGATGCCCAATTCATTGGCACATTCTCGGCTACACAAACTATGACAATTCTTAAACAACAGAACAGTAACCAGGGCCTGAAACACACATCAACTTACTGTGCTTTACATAAATCACACTTTGGTTGAGTTATCATAATTGCCCTTGAAAATGTTATTAGTCTAAAGGAAATATAGGGTAATGTGTCTTTGATTAGGTGCTGATCATGAGTCGAGTTCCAGATGTGGCTTTTGACACTGTCTCCTGTAACATCCTCACAGGTGAGCTTAGGAAGTGTGGGTTAGATGAGTGGACAGTAGGGTGGATTGAGAACTGGCTGAATGTCAGAGCTCAGAGGGTTGTGGTCAGTGGTGCAGAGTCCAGTTGGAGCCCTGTAACTAGCAGTGTTCCCCAGGGGTCAGTACTGGGTCCAGTCTTGTTCAAGATATTCCTCAAGGACCTGGATGAGGGGACAGAGTGTACCCTCAGCAAGTTTGCTGATGACACAAAACTGGGAGGAGTGGGTGACACACCAGAAGGCTGTACTGCCATACAGCAAGACCTGGACAGGCTGGACAGTTGGGTGGAGAGGAACATAACAAAGTTCAACAAGGGCAAGTGCAGAGTCCTGCATCTAGGGAGGAATAACCCCATGCATCAGTAGAGGTTGGGGGTTGACCTCCTGCAAAGCAGCTCTGCAGAGAGGAACCTGGGAGTCCTAGTAGACAACAAGTTGACCGTGAGCCAGCCCTGTGCCCTTGTGGACAAGAGGGCCAATGGTATCCTGGGGTGCATCAAGAAGAGCGTGGCCAGGAGGGTGAGGGAGGTTATCCTCCCCCTCTACTCTGCCCTGGTGAGGCCACATCTGGAGTACTGTGTCCAGTTCTGGGCTCCCCAGTTCAAGAAAGACAAGGAACTGCTGGGAGAGTCCAGCAGAGGGCTATAAAGATGATTAGGGGACTGGAACATCTTTCTTATGAGGAAAGGCTGAGAGACCTGGGTCTATTTAGCCTGGAGAAGACTGAGAGGGGATCTCATCACTGCTTATAAGTATGTAAAAGGTGTGTGTCAAGAGGATGAGGCCAGACTCTTTCCAGTGGTTCTCAGTGACAGGACAAGGGGCAACGGGCACAAACTGGAACACAGGAAATTCCATCTAAACATGAGGAAAAACTTCTTTACTTTGAGGGTGGCAGAGCACTGGAATAGGCTGCCCAGAGAGACTGCAGAGTCTCCTTCTCTGGAAATATTCAAAACCCACCTGGACGCAATCCTTTCCAACCTGCTGTAGGTGAACCTGCTTTAGTGGGGGGGTGGACTAGTTGATCTCCACAGGTCCCTTCCAACCCCAACCATTCTAATATGTGGTATGTGATGAGCTTGTATATGCATTGTTATTGAGGCTCAGCCTATGCATGGCAATTTACCAGTCCACAGCATTTTATCATATTTGTAAGAACAAAATCTTGATAGTGTTATGAAACCTAGCAAAATCGGAATTATTTTAGTAGGATATAAGAAAGATGAGAAGCTGAATATCTACACAAAGGTGAGTTAAAAGCCTTTTTAATTTGTTTCTTCTGTCTTTGATACGTGTGTTTACTTCTTTTCAGTAAGGTAAAAGCACTGGTAAAGCTACAACAAAGGCTATTTTTGTACTGCTTCCAACTTGGCAGGAGCTAGCGAGTACAAGAAGTCTCACAAGACCATCCCAGAAAGAGCTCCAAGCCAATTTCTAAATAGTGTTCTATTTAAAGTTTTTCTGTTTTTTCTTAACAAGAGCACAAGTGTAAAAGATGATAGTCACAATTAACTTTCTATTACGCATAGATATATTTTTTTCCAGTATGTCGTTTTATCATATTCTTAACAGAACATGGATCTCCATATCCTGGGTGACCAGATCTCCTGTTTCCTTCCAGAGAGGACCCGTGTATTCCCTAGTCTTCTTTTTATCACTGACATACTTACAGAAGTTTTTCTTGTTGCCCCTGATGTCCCTGGCCAGATTTAAATCTATCTGGGCTTTAGCTTGCCTAACCTGATCCCTGGCTGCTCAGACAGCTTCTCTGTATTCCTCCCAGGCTACCTGTCCTTGCTTCCACCCTCTGTAGGCCTCCTTTTTGCTTTTGAATGTGTCCAGGAGCTCCATGTTCATCTATGTAGGCCTCCTGGCTTTTTTTCCTCATTTCTTCTTAGTTGGGATGCATCACTCCTGAGCTTGGAGGAAGTGATCCTTGAATACTAAGCAGCTTCCATGGGCCCCTCTCTCCTCCAGTGTTTTATCCCATGATACCCTACCGAGCACATCCCTTGAGAGGCCAAAATCTGCTCTCCTGAAGTCCAGGGTGGGAAGCAATGTGTTCTGAAGCAATGGCTGAAAGGAGTGGGGTCCTGTCAGGCTACAGGGCAGCACCAGAGCTACTCACTGAAAGATTCATTGGTCAGCCTGCTCTGATCTCAAGCTAAGACCATTTTAATTCTGAAATGGGAACCTGAATGAGTTTATAGGCATATATACTTCTGTGATGATGAACTTTTTATTAGGCATCTGAGTCCAAAAATTGCTACACATCTCTTCATTTTGAATACAGAATAATGGACAGTATCGAATAACAATGAGATGCAGGAGCTGCATTTGCCTCAATCTGTTTTTTTGTAAGGTCCCTTGATGCAACATTTTATGTACACCACTTGAATCCCCAAATCCGTTCTTGTTACATACAGAGAGGCTTGTAATTGGTCAAAAGAAAAATGCTTGCTTTTAATGAACTGTTAAAATCTTTGTAGTCCTCTTCAGATATAGTGTGGCTGGGCACCAGTTGTCAGTGCTTGACCATCGAGGTATGAAGCAGTTGAGAGCATGATTAAATTCTAAGACGTATTATCTACTTTTTCTTTTTACGCAAAACCATCAGTGACTGATGCTGTCCACAATAATGTCATAGAGGACCTCATCTCACAGTTACACTTGTAGATGAAACACAGTTGAGACAGTTTATAACATCTTAATACCAACGAGCAATCTCTTTCTTACTGTGCAAAGATCATCTAATACAAATAAGAGGATTTCTCTTTACCTGCACATGTTGAAGAATACCAGATTTTTGGCACTTAACAAATCAGAGCTAAGATATCATTTTTATGAGGTGAATCTGATTTCTAGAAATACAGTAGTTAAGACTTTTTTTTTTCAGATTATTTCTGTGAAACATTTGTCTTTCACAAACTGCCCTCTATGACTACTGATTACTGTTTTCTAAAATAGATGAGGATGGCAGAGTTATTTAGCTACCTGAGCTTCACAAAATTGTTTCTGCTTCTCATTTAAAATTAGGTACTTATCACAGAAGCTAGCAAGTATCCAAAAAGATCTATTTAAAGTTCTCTGGCAAGCATTCCTTCTTTGTATACCTCTTACCAGCTCTCTGACATTCCCCAGGATAGGGCAGTAAGCAGATCACAGGCTAATTTAATTTTTCTGGCAGGTCTTTCCTGTCTCCTCCTTTCCCAAAGACCCTGAAGCTATCATTCATCATGAAGCCAGAAGGAAACATGTCAGACAAGCAAAACGCTGGTGTTTTCCATTATGTGACAGGTGCACATCTCTTCAATCTACACAGCTAGGTATGCCAGCTCAATGCTCATACTGGAACAGACATGCAACCATGCAGAAAAGAACAGGCTATACAACCTTCAGGTGCGCACATGAGTGTCTGAAACCTAACTGGAAAAAAAAAAGGCTTTCTATTTTATTAAAAAAACCCACTTCTTTCTTAGAGAAGCTGGCATTTTCTCTCTCGTATCTCTCTGATACCTCCTAATAACCTTATGATTAAAATCAGTGCTCGGTGTGCATACATTAAATGCTAGTAGCTTAATTAATATTAAAGTAAACAGAGAGATGAAATTACAACCTGAAGACTGTAGGCATATCTTAAAACAATAAAGTTGAGTCTTTAAAATTACACATGCATTAGCTTTGTATAAAAAATCTTCACCCAGCAAGAACACTTGCTGAAACTTGGGTACACGCTCTGCTGAATAACAAATATCTAAACAGGGGCTAGAATTTTAAAAAGTAGCTGCATTCAGCCCTCCACAAGATTTCGTTGAGTGGGTAGCACAGTCTGAAAGCAATCTTCCCGCTAGCTTTCATGCACTTTAAGTAGACAGGTCACACTTACATATCATAAGCAAGCAGAAGCAGAGGGACCTTTTCTCTTCAGTCCAAGGGGTTTCAGCAAACCTTTGCAGATGCATTTGACCTCAAAAGAACTTGAAAGAACTTGGGAGCCTTCTCTCTTTTCCCTCTAATCATTTATTTCTGGAGCAAAGTAGCTAACAAAGAATGCTACGATAATAAATTATCAAAATGAGCCTGAACAGCACCTAAGTGAACAGAGCTCAAGATATCTTTTTGCACAAGAGACTGACTTGGTTGACTACAGTAATCCCTTTTGATGTCTTAGTTAATCTAATTCAGTTTAGAAAATTACACCACGATAATATAGTTTACGTGCCAAGAAAGCCAGTACTTGGCCTGAAAGCTGGTCAGAAATGTTTTGATAAATGTTTCTTTTATATGCAAGTCTGGTGTTACAGTTAACAGTTCAGACATTTTTCAGTTTAAGAAAGTGGAAACAGTTTAAAAGTCGAGAAATTATCCTTTTTCAATATGAAAACTGCTCTGCTTCCAAAATTCAATTTAAACTCAAAAATCTTGATAAGGTTGAAACTGAAAAAAAGCTTCTAAATGCCCACAATATTTTAAGTGACCCAATCCATCATTTTTGTCTCATTTATTAACTAATAAACTTTTTTCATAATTTCCACTTCTGATTCTAAGACACAACTTTTGGAATTGGTTCCCACAGAGTGACTTTTGAAAGAGAAGAGAATCTCTATATTTAACTGGTTTCTTATTAGGGGTACCTGTTGCAGTTTACACAGACACACTGGAGGAGTATGACCACTCCTTTGTCCTCTTGCACCAGCTCAAGGAAGGCTGGGGAAGGAAGAAAGGATTTGTGGGGCTGCTGCAACCATTATTTGTTCAGCCAATGGGTGGACCCAGCAATGTCTATGACCTGCACCGTACTGAATATCTTCACCAGCTGGAGGGAAACATGCTGCCTTAGGAATAAGCAGGGAACGAGGAACTTCCCTCACAGAGGGAAAGATTGGGTGCTAAATTGCAATGCAGTCATACTCTTCTTCACATCTTTTTTCCCACTCTGCCTCTACAGCAGAGCAACAAAGTCCTAATTTCTGCTAAGGATTGGGCCACAAATCCTAGGAAATTATCAAATTTAGAAATAATTTAGCTCATGGAATATTTACATTTGGAAAAACATGAAATGAGAAAACTTTAGGAAAAGCTTCTCCTTTTTAACGCACACTTCCCAGTGAGAGGGAGGGATATTTCTATCAGACAATCTGGTGGTTTTATCTTATTTTCTGTGTTTCAAAACATGCAAAAATTCAAGTACTGAGAGTCCTGCAGGTCCTCCCATATTCTAAAGATTCTAAAAACATCAGCAATAGCACAGAAATTGAGTTTTGAACAGTGATAAACTGCTGAATGCGAGAAGTATCGCTTCAGCAGTCTTCTAACTTTGGATCCCATAATAATGAAAATTAGAAACTGTTCCAAATATCCCTCAGATTAATCCTCATGCTATGCACAGGGTTGGCACCACAGATTCCAGTTTAATCAAGCCAAAGATAATTCATAATATTGAAGAAATTCTAACATGAGAACTTGTCTTTCTGGACTTTTTCCTGTGATGTGTACTGCATGGACTACGTGCAGAGCTAGATCTCTGAATATGATCAGGATTAGAAGAGAATGCTTTGAGGTGAAGAAACGGCTCAGTGCAGTCTGCTTCATTAACACAGTCGGAGGCATTATGAAGATGCTTTGTTTTCTTACAGTCACAGGAATACATTTAGCCAAGAATTCATAACACACACACACACACACACAAAAGGTGACTTGTATAAATTTTGTAGAAATATGGGGGAAGTAAGGGGTCTCTACCTGAATTATCATTGTCATCATTTTTTTAAGCTAAAGAACATACTTACTAGACTGATGGAACCACCTCTCCCTCCCACTGAGAACCGAATATCTTCCTCTCCACAATTACAGCAGTAGTTTGCAAGTCAAATTAATATTGGGATAGTCTTAGAATTGTGTCTACCCTCTTTTAATGTTACTAAGAAACAGCTGGATATAAGCATAAGATCCACATGATCAGTAAATCTAGGATGAAAACAGCTGGAATAGTAAGATCATAAGGATAATAATTCATGGGAAGATTCCTACCATACATTACAACTTGTTTTGCCTCTATTGCAGTTATGAAAAGAGAGATCAAACTTGTCAGAATAATTAGAAATATGTTAAAAATTATATGTCTTATTACACTTTGCAATTGTTTCCGGTGGGAGGAGAAGGAAGAAATCATTCAGCATTTTCTATGGTCCTCTTTCCTTTCCAGAAAGTGCAACCTCTTTTCTTTCACAGTATAGGGAACAAGAATTCATCTTCTAATTCAAAACAGAGTATTTCCAGGTTAATATAATAAATGGTGTTTTTATTATCTGTGAATGAACATGATTCATCCACCTGTCAAAACTGGTAAAAGGAAGGAAATTAAAAAAGTTCTGTTTATCAAATAGGGATGTACTTTAAACAGCCATCTATCCTCAGCTGGGTTTTGTGCAGTCTGCCATTGTAACTTAATTTTACCCAGAGGTTCATCAAACATCTGTTTTAATCACTCAGCTGAATTCAATCTTTTCTTCTGTGGCATTCCAGTCATCATGACATTTGAGACATCTTTATTCCAGATGATCCCAGTACGTCCAGTGTTCTGCCATGTACACACGCACAACATAGATGAAGGTTATATTCACAGAATGCTTTCTCACAGAATATCACTCCTTTGCCTCAAAAACACCTCACTGACATTTACGCAAGTGTTAGAAAATTGGTGGTTTATGTCTTAGGGTTACATTTTTCATTCAGTTCAATGACGCACTGGAATAATTTAACTATTTGCAGCAAATTCCTTTTGTAAAGCAGCAGCTGTCAAAACAGGCTTGATCATGAATGGACAAAATCATTAATTAGACCCAAAAAAAAAATCACACGGGACTTAAAGTCAATGCTCTTATTGTTCTCTGCAGAACATCTGTAGAAATGACAATCTAAAAATGCATGTTTTATATTCTGCTCCTTGAGATTAAGGACAAACAATAAACATAGAGTTCCATAAAAGCCACCGAGCTTGGGTTATGCAAGGTTATTTTGGATTGGTATCTTAACCTTTTGTTACTTGTCCATAGATGTATCTGTTATTTTTAATTTCTTGAATATTATATAGTAGTTTTCTCAATTTTGTTTTAGTTTTAAACTTACGTGTAAACTTAGATAATATATATGAGTTGAAACAGCATCTCTTATAAAGGACTGTTAAAAATGTTACAAAAGTCAAGACTATAAATCAACATATTTCCACTGAGTCTTGTCAAGTTACCTTAACTTTTACCATGTTTTCTCTTATGGATGTGTCACACCATGCAAATTCCAGCATTTAACCCAGCTGTATTAACAAGCTAGAGACCCAAGGTTCCTTATATCCACAGTGGAGAGAGAAGAGTGCCCCATACTGTGCTTCACAGCAAGAATATGTCAGCAAGATTCACAGTCTGTCTGCGGAAAAGTACTTATGTGTATTTACATGCCCTTCATCACACATATTTGAAGTTTGATGGACACCAACACTCAATTTATGTACTTGTGCCAACTGGACAGGCTTATACTCCTCTAGGTTCTATCCAGAATCTCTTAGCAAATTTACATTTTTGGGAATTGATCCCAAGGCCACTAAATTTAAAGGTAACCTTTCCATGACAGTCTATGAGTTTTGGATTTAGACACCTTTTTTTAGCATTAATGGTCCTATTTTTTGTTTATCAGTGGAAATATTTTGACAGTGAAATAAAAACAAAAGCTTATTGATACTCTTTCTACTTAACCTGTGTTCATGGAATAGTTAATCAAGTAAATACAATCTCTCGTTCAAAAAATTCATAATGACTTCTGCTGTTGTTGTAAACAACAAAAAAAAGAGGTTTTTTTTTGTTTGTAAACAAAAAAAAGAGAAGTTCCTCAAAAAAATTTTCAGAAGTTTTAACTACTCTTTATTCAAACAGAAGTGTGTCTAAAGCTAGTAGTTCAACGAATTGCTGGTTGGAAGTACACCTGGCTTGTACTGAATGCTATGTTAATTTTATTACTGTCAACATTTCAACAAAGGACCATTGCTTTTAAATAGTACTTTAAGTTCCCCAGCTTATTGCTCCATTCTCTCTGAACAAACTCAAGCCATAAAAAAAAATAATTTCAGGATTCTAAAATCAACTGCAAAGTGAGTAAGCACCTAAAAAAAGGCTGTTTAAGTTTATTTTCTCTTTCATTTCTTTCGTCCTCAAAAAAGATCACAACACCAAATTTCAAATAAGATATTCTATAATGTATTAGTTTGTTCTTAAAATGCTTCTTTTGGTGTTATGCGTTAACTGAGAAACCTACAAGCAATTTGGATTTTATTTAGACAATATATATGTGTGTGCAATAAGATATTATACTTTTGTCTTATTCAGACAAGCAATTTAATTGCATAAATACACAAACTATTATGATGATGCCCACAAGATTCTGTGTGGAAACATGTTTTTATTTGCAGAAAAAAAAGTAGAAACACTGTGAAAAGAATTATTTGAATTACAGAGCTACCGTATTAGCATATTAATTTGTTTTTTTCCTCCTGAAAGTCGCTATCTGAAGAATAACAAATCATTTAGAAAAAAAGGCAACTAACAAGTGAAATTTAGTGTTAGAAGCTGTGTGATTTTGTATAATATGTGTGTTCAGTCTTGGGTTTCATAAAAGAAATGCAAAAGAGGTGTTCATTAATCTTGTCTTTAGAGGTCAAAACCAAATCATCCTTTACTACAGGCTAAGGTGAACCAATGATGCAAATCAAAACTCATTGCATAGTTGCCAGCCAAGTAATATTTGCTGTGTTTAAATACTCAGAAATACATTTCTTTTGTTATAGGTACTTGCCATAAATCTGACTGGCCCAACCTGTTAAAATAAAAGGTACCACACATTTATACAATAAACTATTTCTTTGACTTAAACCTACACATACAAAAAAGTCAGAATTTAAATACAATTCACCTAAACACTTTTTCCTGTACCAAACAGGTTTTTTTATCTTTCTGTATCTATGATATGCCATTACCTTGGACTCACTTCCCCTGACTTAATCCAAAAGGCCATGGAAATCAAGCCTGATCCAATTCAGCAAGCCCGCTTACTTCAATTTTTAGTGAGGAAAATGTTTTTCTGTCTCA
Source organism: Anarhynchus alexandrinus (assembly GCA_008711295.1). Classification (NCBI taxonomy): domain Eukaryota; kingdom Metazoa; phylum Chordata; class Aves; order Charadriiformes; family Charadriidae; genus Anarhynchus; species Anarhynchus alexandrinus. The sequence continues at coordinate 3,956,296 of VUYV01000033.1, read as the reverse complement.
CTCTGCCCCCCATACAATTTCTCTGCTTGAATTAGCAGTTATTTTCTCAAGCTATGTTCTTTAATTCTGCAGGCAAGAGTGCCCTCTAAACCAGAGAAGTCAAACCTTTGCACAGTTATAAGTGGACACATTGAATTTTCCAATTAAATTAAAATGTATATTTTAAAACATTATAAAAAACACCTAGTAGAGGAAAAGCGGAAAGAGTTTTATCAGAAAAGACTGATGACTTTAATTTCTTATTTCTAAGATTTTCCAAATCTCACAGATTTGCAGTTTTGAAGATTGATGCTGGTATTATTGCTCCTTCCTACCTAACTTGTCATTTTCACCACTATCAGCTGGATAAAAACTCACACAGTTGACATTTACCTCTGCCTTCCCATTAGAACTGAGAGAAGGAGAGTTAAATGTCTGACGTGTTTTGTACTGCTCACCATGACTGATATCAGGAGAGATCCATGTCAACTGAACAAGGAATAACAGATATCTAAGTATGCAACATTTAATTTCTCATTAAAAAGATCAGGAAAATGTTTTATTTTGTTCTGAGATAATAATTAGTGAATTATGCTTTATATAGTTTTACATACACTTCATTCACTCCTCCTTTTTTTTTTTAAAGGTATATGTGTCGACCAGAGACAAAAGTAATTCTTTTCATTCTGCCCAGGCATTCTTCTTCATTATTTTTGACAAATGTAAGCTGATCTTTTTAGACTTTTGAAATGCAACCATTTCTACCCGATCTGTGGACGATAACAAAGATTTATAGTGCTTCATGTAACAGGCTAAAGCACCACTGAAGGGTAATAATAAACGTTAGAAGAAACAGTCATACAAGGAAATATTGAGAAAATGTCAACATTATTATGCCAGCCACATCACAATCACATACAGTTTCTTGTGTGAAAATATAGGAAACCTACCTTCTGAATCATATATTTTATTATCCGTGAATTCTGAGAGTTTGTTTGCAATTATCATTTAGAATTACTCATTTGTAAGAGTGCTGTAGTGCTAGAAGTATTGAGAGATAAAAATAGAAACAGGGTAGTATTTGATTTGTAAACTTATCATCACTTACCTTCTCTGCTGATTGGGCCGTACCAAAAAAGATTGGAATAAAAGCTAACCAAATTATGCAGGTTGTGTACATAGTAAATCCAATGGGTTTTGCTTCATTGAAGGTCTCTGGAACCCCTCTTGTTTTAATAGCATAAACAGTGCATGTGACCATCAAGAGAATACTGTATCCAAGGGAACAAATGAGAGAAAGATCTGAAATGTCACATTTGAGAACTCCCCTGGCATTTTCTGGTTCAAGTGTCCTCTGCTCTCCATAGTCTACGATGATATGTGGTGGATCGATAGCAAACCAGATGAAGACTCCAATAAGCTGCATGGATATGAGGCTGAAAGTGATCACCAGCTGGGAAGCTGGACTAATAAATTTGGGAGCTGTGACAGATTTTTTACCTTGTTCAAATATTCTGTGAATTCTGTTTGTTTTGGTGAGCAAGGCAGCATAGCTGAAACACATGCCAAGTCCTAAAAAGATCCGTCGAAAGGAGCAGACCACTGTATCAGGAGTCGCAATCATTAAAAAAGTAATGGAGTAACAGAGAAAAATCCCAGTCAAGAGCACATAACTGAGCTCCCGCCCAGAGGCCCTGACGATCGGCGTGTCGTTGTACCGGACAAATGTCACAATCACAAAGGTGGTGGCAATTATACCGAGAATAGCTATGAAGACGGGCACGATGGCCCAAGGAGAATGCCACTCCAGTTTGATTATAGGGATAAGCTGGCAATCCGTACGATTGGCGTTTGGTCTCTTATTAATGGGGCACAGTTCACAGTTGAATTCGTCCACCTGGTAATGGTACCCCTCACAGCGCTCGCAGTGCCAGCAGCAGGGCACTCCCTTCACGGTTTTCTTTCTTTCCCCAGCTTTACAGGGCAGGCTGCAGACAGATGCTGGATGAGTGTGTTGTCTATTAGCCCACTGCATGTCTTCTACCTGTGGGTATAAAAAATTAATGAGCCTTCTATTTTCCCCCATTTATAATATCCTAATCCTAGCCACAGGTTTGTCATAAATCACTACATGCTGACAGTACAAATACAGTTTACCATAATAAGAAACCTGTTTCTTTCCCTTGTATTGACTTTATAAAAGTGTTAAATGATTGTGTCCAATAAATCATTCATGCCACAGGCTTGATGAGTGTCATTAGTTTCTATTTACCTCTTTACTGCTGACCAAATTGACGTCGGTAAAGATATTTATTGACTCCGGGCTAGTTTAAAAGCAAAAAGCCCTGTAGACAGTGCTTTAAAAGTTAATCGCATGTAAATATAAATACCAGTAGTTCTCAAACATTTAATTACAAAATAAGGCTATATGAGTTTCAGGTAAGTTTCTGGTACAGTAAAGAAATAGATTAAAATCTCCTTGCATCAGCTCTGGCAGAACAAAGAGTGCCAGAAGAAAGATCCATGATGCTGCCTCTTCCACAAAAGTGGATATTTTATATTTTTCCACTTTCCAAGTCTCAAAATGCACGAGAGTGTTTTGTTTATATTTCTAGAAGATCAAAATGAGTATAAACATCTTTCTGAATAATAATGGAAAAAGACGTCACGGCTACTACTTTAGTCCTCTTGATTTTAAAAGTCCAAGGATCTTTTTGTAGTACAGGACAGATGCAGACAATGCAGTCTTGTTTTGGAAGTCCCAGATTTCTCCACAGCAGTGCATTAACAAAATACACTTTTTTTCATCCACTTACCTATTATTCATGCATGCCCTCCAAATAAGCAGGAAACTCATGGATTTAAAGCACCTACTGCTTAAAATTATCACTCAGTTTGGTCCCAGCTCTGCTTAGCCCACCGTGTTCTGATAGAGGTCACACTGAGTGAACCAGAGCAGTGTGTGGAGCAAAGAGCTACTTGTAGGCACCAGGATCACTTTGTGTCGCTCGCATGCTCAACCTTTCATTCCTGTGTTAGTTGGTAAGCACTCAAGGACAAAGGACTTGCCTTGCTCTTGCCTATTAAGTACTTAGCACTTTTGATTCATTTGGAGGCTTTATTTATAAGTGAAACAGCAGTAACAAAACTTCACGCGTCAGGAAAGTTTTCAGTTCCTTCTGGAGGAGGACAGAATGAGGACAGCTTATCGAGAGGGATAATTTTGGCCTTAACAGTTTATTTTTCCACCAATTTTTCAACAGATTTGAGAGAAAATCACAAGGTAACATTGCCGGCCCCATTTGCCTTCCTCAGAGAGCCAGGGCACTGGTTACAGCACCTCACAGGGTGAATAAAACAGCAACAAGCAGCCAGGCTCTTTGTCTGCTCTGTCCACTCTTTTGCAAACTGTAGGACTTTGCAGTTAAACGCCACTCAAAGGGGCAAACAAGGCACCACACAATAACAGAGAGACACATAACTCGCTCATACAACCAGCTCTGTGAATTCTTAAAGTCACTCAAGGACTTCAGTGGGGCTTGGACCGGTCCTGAACCTACAGAAGTTAACCATATTTTATATCAAGGACTGTGATAATTACATAAAATGCAGCATCTGCTGACTATATAAAAGGGAATCATTTAAGTAATTAGCTTCCTAAAAACCACAAGAATAACCCAGTTGCATAAAACAGCTTTGATAGAGCCCTAGCAGAACACTTGACACTCAAAGAAAAATATTCACCTCTGTTACAATCTCCTGGTTTTAATCACTGAAATTCTCAAAGCCTGCATAACCCCTGCTGTTTCATCTACTAGACAAGAGAGAAAACATGTTATGATGAAATCAGTGTGATAGCAAAGACATATTCTCCTTCACAGTGTTGTTAAGAGAATAAATACATCAAAGCTTGTGATTTAGTCAGATGCTATGATAATGGGGGCAACAGGAGGCCATGGTCATTAATCCAGATCCGCGGATAAGTTTGGGACGACTCAAAAGAGAACAGTACTGCATATTTGCCAGATTATAGCACACAATACAGAATCAACAGGAGAGTACACAACACCTGATCCAGCATACACTTAGAATGGCATGGAAAGGCAATATCTCATCTGGCAGAAAGCCTGACAGGATAAAGCTAAGGTGTCCAATATTTTTAACACATTTGAACTAGCGAAGTGAGTTTATACCAGATCAGCATTTAATACCATGAGGCTACAGTGTTTCTTATCTGGCATTAAGCATCCTAAAACCACATTTACTGTATTGTGAATCCACGGCTTAGATAGGTACACAGAATTCCTCTGTGTCTTTCAGAGTTTCTACCTTAATAAAAGAAAAAAAAAACCTTTTATTTTACAGCTACTTAGGATTTTGCATACTTCTGTCTTGACGGTGATTTAATTGGCTAAAAACATGCTTTAAAACTCTTCCTGGTTGCCAATACTTCAGAGTGCCTCAGGGTACACGTCCCAGTGGCAACAACTGACAATGAATTCCTATTTCTGAAGGTCACTGGTAAAGATTCATTTATTTTTTTTTTCATTCCAGTATATCTGACACATAAACTACACAAGATATAAGTTCCAGCATAGCAATACAGGGTTATGAATGTTGGAAAACTCACCAGCTAAACAAACTTGAGTCTTTTTTTTTAAAAAAAAATGTATATAAGCACTATTAGGTGTTAGCAAAGGAACAATTCAAACAAGAATGGACTCTTAAAGCATAAAAAAAATCTAAATCAATGTAGAAAATAACCAGAATGAATGGCTGGTGCAGGTGCATTTTATAAGGTATACAAGTTATGTCTTACAATCTGTCTTGTTTGGATTGTTTTTTTAGGTAAAACACACAGTTGCATTTAGGTTGACCTACATTTCTGAAAAAGCTCTTAACAAAAATGTTATGAGTTCTTGCTCATGAGTTTTTTATTTCATTTTCTATCTAACACGAAAGAGAAGATATATTCCCAAGAAACATTGGCGAGTGTTTGAAATTGGAGAGAGAGAGAGAGAGATTTAAGGTACTTGCAGATCTGAGAGAATTCTGTTGCTGTAGGATTTAAACTCTGGAAGTGGGTGCAAAGACAGGATTCTGCTATGAGCACAACCATCCTGACAACTCAGTTTATAGCTACATTAACAAGCAATGTGACACATTAAGACCCGATCAGTGGAGAAAAAGTGTTGGCTCTGAGGACTTGACATTCTCATTGGTCAGTATTTGAAATAAGAGTCTGGGAAGGAAGCTTATATTGAACTAATTTTGATGTAGTTCAGAGGGCTGAACACCCAGTAAGGATTAAAGAAGACTAGATGTCCTTCTGGAAAGCATCTTCTGTTTTCATTTCAGCCAAAAGCAATCCAGTTCACTTAGCCTGAGACCCACTCCACAATGAGCAAGTCTGCTAAGTGGGAATAATTAGCAGATTCATTTCAAAAGCAGAGTCTTGACTGAAACCAAAATGCTAATGTGTGTACACCCTCAGACTGCTACTTAGACACTACTGTAATAGAGACAGAGTAAAGGGCAGGGGAAACTACACCTCAGAGTGAGCACTACTTGCTTTTATTACATCCAAACAGGTCTACTAAGGGTTTCTGTATATGCAGCAATTAAAGACTGAAAATTCATGCTACTTCTGGTCATCTGGTTCATTTCCAGCTATCTATAACCTGCAGCAGTCTTTGCCTGTAATGTATTTTTCAGCTATTATTTTGCATAATATAAATGTAATAAGGAAATCCAGTACAAGACATAATTACAACAATGGTCTTAAAGTGCTATCAGTTTTTTCAGTGACTGAATGTATACACCAAAGGACCCGGCTTTTCAAACCCGTGCAGAAGATACACCACTGTAATTATTTTTTCTGTCCTTAGGTTACAGTACTATTGATCCCACCTCTTCTCTGAGATTAACTTTAGACAATAAATGATAGCAAAAACTCTTAAGAAACAAGAAAGCGAAGGAGGATCATTTGGGAACATAGACCCAGGGACACTGTATAATTTTCAGAACTGCCGAAAACCTGGAATAGTCATAAACTTTAAAGGGAGTTGCTGGATGCTCAGCCTCTTTTGAAAATCATTTTTTTTTATGTAGACATAAACACTTAGCAGTGGAACTTTCAAAAGTGCCAAGGGGAACTTGTTCAATCCAGCTAATTAATTTAAATGGGAGCTAAGTGCCTTATCTGTTTAAGTGCTTTTGAAAATCCCACTATGCTTCCATCTGCAGTTTTCACAATCTAAATACTTTGGGAAACCTGCCCCAAAGTGATCTAGAAGTTCAAATGTTACAAAACTAACTTCAGGGGGGCTTAACTTTAGGCACACATTTTTAAACGAAATTCTCACAAGGGAAAGAAACTGACAAAGAAGCCAAAGCCAGACAAAAGAAAGACAGAAAAGAAGGGTTTTTTTGACATTGAAAAAGAATGAAAAAGTTCTGCATCTCTTCAGCCCTTACTGATCAAAATATCTGGGTCTGCAGCACCCTTTATACTGCTCAGACTCTGCTAAGACTGGGTGAGTCTCAGATTATTAAGTAGCCTTAGGTAAATGTGGTTTCTAGAAGACTTATTATGTCACCTTCATTTTCTTGTGACATCTTATAGCTGCTGTTCACTACAGCATGATATGTGACAAGGCAAAGTTCATTGTTGGATGCATTTGAATTCATCACCTAGGTCAGATGGACTGGAATAGCCTAGCTCTGTATCTATTATTAATAATACTTTAAACATTATTATTAATTTTATTTGAGTAGCTTCTCTGAGTTTGGGAAGTGTCTGATAGATTGATGTGCTATCATGAAATACCTCACATTCCCCTAAGATGAGGTTCCATTTTCTACTATTCCAATACTTACCAGAGTGAAAACATCAGAAAGAGTATGACAGCATGTCTGTAAGACATGTACTCATTTTCTATGAAATGCATCATGATACAAAAAGAGAATGGCTTCATTGCTATTTAAATAGACATAAAAATCATCTCTATATGAGATATCTGCCTGACGGAGCTCCAATTTGCTTTAATTTCCAGCACTAAGATTCACAGTTCACTAAACCATTAAAATACAGACAAAATGCCATTTCATATCAAAACCAAGTAAACACCTCTGTCCTTCATGTACATTACAGACACAATTTCCTTTAATATCTAATAATAAAGCTAAAAATTAATGATGTGAGGACTGGGCTAAAACAAGATAAGATTTACATGATACAGTACAAGTATCACATTCACATTCCTGGCACCTATGTTCTTCCAATAATCAAACAACTCATTCATTTAGCAATGCCCTCAGCAACCAGAGGAGATTGTTAAAAAATGCTGTTAATGGGTCACATATCATTTCTGAACCATTTATGTGTACAAAACCACTCTGTTTTCCATTCTTAATGATCATGGAAAAATTTATCACTTACTTAATTCAGCAACCGGTGACCATACAAAGGCACTTGCACAGCCTTCGGAGAGTTTATACCAAGGACATGGCAGGGGGGTTGGAACCAGGTGATCTTTAAGGTCCCTTCCAACCTAAACTGTTCTATGATTTTATGATTCTATGACACTGGTGGATAGCGTTTTAATGTTTCTGATTAGGTTATATTATCACTTGCAGGAATTTTCATTTTTGAAATCTTATCTCAGAGCTAGATATTTATTAAAAATAATGAAAAATATGTGTTTAAGAATAGTATTGTAATGAATGGAATTATACAAGATCTCGATAGAGGAATGCAAGTAGTGCATTCTACCAGAATTGAGGGAACAGGCAAACATCTTATTTTGTAGCCAGTTAGCCAAGACTTTCAGAAGCATCACGGCTCTCACATATAAATTCATACAGCTTTTAATAGATATTCTAATTCTTAGTTATAAAAATGTCAAAGAACTGAAATATCACCTCCAGCTGTCACTAGGAGTTGTTCTTATTTTTGTCTCCAGTTCCTGGAAGTATTTCTCTTCTGACAAAAAGGTTCATCAGAGGAGCATAGCAAGTGAGTGAATTAAGGCAATTTAGTCTAATATTTAGCTTTTTAAATTGTCTAATGCATCTATTCTCACAGTAAAAGTTCAAGTCTCTAATGTACCTTGTCCAATCAAGTCATCTGAACCATCAAATACCAAAATTAAACTGAAACTGGTTCAACTAAAGTGAATTCATTATGAGCCTAAATATAATGATCATTGCATTCAGTCTGCCAGACAGATTTTTTCCCTCTAGAGAAAAGCTGGGTATACTTACAGTCTAAACTTACAAATATTTAAGCAAGCATGTGCAGAAGGGAAATAAGTCAAGGACAAAAAATATAGTTGTAAATTAAAAACAAAAAACAAAACAAAACAAAACCCAGAATTAATCCAGATTATCAGTTGCAGTATAAAATCACTATTATTACCAAAATTGTCATAATTGCTGTAAATTATTTACCTCATTCACCCCATACAGATGTTTTCCTAATAACTGTGGAGTCATTTTCTGGAATTTCAGACATAGACATTCCTAGAGGTTTGCAAAGAACATGGGATCGTGTCTTCGGTTTTACCACATACTGGTTGAAAATTAATGCAATCGAATATCAGTTTGAAGAGGAGTCTGAGAAGCTTGATCAGATGCAATGATCATTAAAGGACCAGTCTGAAATACTACAAGGAAAATCATTCTTTCTTTTTTTCTTTAGGAACAGAAGCACAAGTTGTTGTTGCAACCCAGATGAAAGCTGTTTTCTCCCAACTGTGAAGGCACCTGCCCAAGGTTCCTCCTAGCCACACTGCTTACGGTCACTATCTCACAGGTTCCCTAAAGGAAAACCAAAGACAGTTAAATTTACTGTCATTTAAGTTTGAATACCTATTTACATGCATGTGTGTAGAATTATTTACATGCATATATGATTTTAAATGTCCTGCACTACAGGAAGGGATGTTGATATTCATATTATTTAAAAGCAATGCCACAGAAGAGTTAAACAACTATAGTCTCAAAGCTTAGAGTTAAACTATATGTCTCTGATACAGTCTGACTTTCTCGGTGATCTTGGGCAAATTATTTAACCTGCTTCAATCTCAACCTAGCAGTAGGCTGGAGGGAAGCTGTCGTGCAGACAGGAGCAGTGGGGACACTTAAATAAGTTTAAAATGTGGGTAAGAAATTTAAGTAGGGACATAACTGATCTCCGTCTCTCAGATCTGGAAGGTTTTTTGTGAAGCAAGTACTTATATTTTAGAAAGCTTGAGCAAAACATTTTTTTACTTTTAAAACTGAGCAATATTTTTCAAAGAATTGATACCAAAAACATCATAACAATTTTGTGCTTCCTCAGCATGTCAAAATCTTTCTTGTCATCTCCGGTTTTCCAGAACTACAATATCACCAATTTCTGGAATTGTTAAAACTAAAAGGATGTATTTTTAATGTTCTGTCCATATTAGTAAGTAATTCTCAGCTAGCACAAAGTAATTAAAGGGAAGGATGTTCTGAGATAATAAAAGCAAACAGAAAATAATGGTGTAAAGATATACAAAGTTTCTTATGCTCATAAACCGAAAAGGTTAAACACTAGCCTTTTTTATCAGTGGATGCATGTTATTTAGTGTGCTGAGACTGTAATTTTACCTCAAAGAAACCAACTTCACTACTTATATAATATATAATTCATACGTACATCGAGGAGCATACTGTGGAAACCTTAGACAGGGAATCATCATACTATTGTATTGTAATCTACAGAGACTGTTTATTAGTGCTATATAGACTTTAAACCCCAGTCTTAAAATGCTAGCCTTTGAATGGTTTGGCATCTGTTAATTTTACTTTTTTTTTTTTACTTTTGCTTTTACTTTTCTCTACTTGTGGTTTTGTTGATACTGACAGGCTATGGAAGTGCTGACCCTAACAGACTCTTGGTGGAAGGGTAGGAGGAGCTGCATTATATTCCCTTCTTCAATTTGCCAAACAACAAACTTATTAATTTCCATAGAATACCTGGAAAAAAACATTTTATTCTCAGATTCCTTGGGGACTAGACTAGCACAAAATGCATTGATGAGCAGGTCATCAAGTAAACATCTACTGTTACTGCACTGTGTAACTATCAGGAGGAATTTTACAGCAATCTCATAGGCACTTCTATTCAATATGAGCAAGATTTTTTTTTTTTCTTTCTTGGAAGCATGAATCACAATTAATTTTTAAGCACCTGGTTCTGGAGATAGTCTCTTTATTTAAAATGAGACCAAAACCCAAAAACAATACAAAAAAATCCAAACAAACAAAAAGTCCCACCACAATTATTTCCTTAACAATTTTATGACACAGAAATATCCTATTCAAGATGACATCAGCAGACTTTAGATTTTTGGAAGTGTTTTGCATGGTCTATAGTGTATATTTTGAAAATATATGATTAATATTAATGGATCAGACTGGAAATCAGGTTTCCAAAGTTATTATTTATGCAGACCATTTTCACATAGACAATCTCTATTGCATATCCCTACCTAGAGGTCCTCACTGCCCTTACATGTACCTGACATGGACTTGGAGAGATTTTAATAAGAATTTTTATATATAACTTCTGATGTACACACAGGGATTGAAGTCGTCATATGCTACCAAAAGCAGACTGTGCTATAATTTTGCTTATAACTGAGCATGTTCAAAAAACCTCAAATTAAAAAAACCCACCTTGTCAGATCTAGATTTTTCTTTAAGAAAATGCTTTAAGAAAATGTTTTGAGAGGAAACCTTCCACCATTGCCTTTTTTTGTCAAGTGATAGTTTTTGACCCGCTCTAGTTCTAAGGCTATTTGAACCATAAGGCTTGGAAGTACTTTTTTCTTCCTGCAGTTGATCATGCAGAAATAGCCTGCAAGCATACTTCAAAAAATTTAATGCTTTGAGAAAAGAAAAGGAGCCTAGTTCTGGCAAAGAGGTTTTTAACATCACTTTCCTTGTGCCTGGGGAATATTCTCAGTTCTGCACAAGGTCCATGTGATCACTAGTTTAATAAACCAGTTGCATTTCTTGATGAAGCTTTTAATACCCATAACAAACATGCTCTCTCCCAAATCTGTTGCTTTTATTTAGTTACCTAAGTTAAAGGTTGAGTTGGCCTGTCCCAAGTCCGGTGGTCCATAGCTAATATATTTCCTTCTAATCTGTGTCAGATGCCTTTCATTACCAATGGTGCTCAGATTCTCCCCCACTTCACAGCTCACAGTAAACAGAAGGAACACAAGAGGTTAAGCACAGCTGACATTTGACTTTAAGGGAATTTTGTATTTTTTTTTTCTTTACTTTTAATAGTAATACATTTAATAAGTCCCTTTGGTTAAAGAAAAAATAGTCACCATTACATGCTTTTAATCATTCTATTGTTTTAAAGGCGAGTTTCTTTATAAAAATAAGAAGATGCTGTCCCCAAACACCTTCATGATGGCCTGCAAAAAAATGTACTGGGCTAGACCTTTAGCAGATTTAAATCAGTCCAGTAACTTCAGCAGAGTTATGCTAACAAGGGCATGACCCAAACATATATTTAATGTTACTTAAGGACATGACCTGTCACTGTTTTTGTTATATTTAATATTTCATTATTTTAAAACTAGACATTGGCCAATCATAAAAAGCCTCAGTTCAGTATGACAAAAGATGTTGATGGGTTTGCTTTAGTTCTAAACCTTCCCCATTATTTTTAAATGGTTTATCTATTTCCTATTTCTTGATCACTGCAAAAGATGTTGCGCAACTGAATAACGAATGCTTCTAAATTCGAACCTGCACATTTTCTACAAAATAATACCAACACACAAATAACATATTCTTTTTATTCCCACATTGCTCACAGACCAAGACCTCAGTTGCACTAAGGGCTAAACAAATCTGCAAGAAAAAATGATGGTCTCAATCCTAAAGAATTCACAATCAAACTGTAAGATAAAGGAGAGCAGAATATCAGCAGAATACAGAAAACACATCCTAAAAACAATAAGGCAACACTGATCAGCATGATAGTCAGCAGCCATAGCATACCTCAAACAGGTGTTTTTTGAGGAAAGTGTAGCAAAAAGATTTCTAATGACGGAACTGAAAGAAGAGAGCAGGGCAATTTTGCATGTATTTCCTGAGCTTTCCATCGAAGCATAAGCGGCAGCAAGACATTGGGGCACAAAAGCACAAAGGCAGTAACTTCATCACTAACCTCTCAAAGAATAACAGAAAACAGAGATGGAATATCCTGTGCTTCTCAGTTTCTAAACAGTGTTTCAGCAAAGTGAAGTACTTGAAATTTTGAGCAAAGTTGTCCTCACCTCAGCAACCTTGTACCTTAATTGACTGTGACAGAGGAAGAGACAAGCTTGGTTGAATGTAGGGATCAGGTTTATTTTCCTGTCTCAAGAAAAGAGGCACTATGCCCAAACCATTCCTGACATATTTGTCCAACCTGTTTTTAGGAAAAAAAGCTCTTAATATGTGTAGTACATTCTACCCTGAAGCACTGGAAAATCCTAAACACTGAGACATACATTTTGACATTAATTTAAGGTGGTTTGCCACTATAATAGCTCATATCTTCTTTGCCAGCTCTTCTTAGTGAGCAGTCAGATCTTTCCATGATAATCATTCTGAATTTTCAGCACTGCAGAAACAAAAGAAAACCACACTGGTCCTTTAAACATGGTTCCAGTCAGGTAACAAAATCACATATAAAAAGTCTGAAAGTCTGAACTACTTCAGAACTGGCAGAAAGCAGACTGTGTTTTATACTGAGATTTTCAGCAGCAGGGCAAGAGTTCTCTCTGCCAACTCTATGCTGCTGCTTAGAATGAAGAGTTGATAATTAAATTGAAAATTCTGTGGAGAGACTTAGTGATCTGGCAGGCACAAAACAAGCATGTGGAAAAAGTTTAAACTGGAGAAAATACCACACAGCACATTTAGTCAGAAAAAAAAGGGGCAAAAAAAAAAATCCTTGTTACTAAGGAAAGAAAGATGAACATGTTCAAAATGAGAGTCCTTCAGGAAGTCAGGGGTTTTCATATGGACTGAACATATTGAGATTTATTCTACTATACTTAAAGAACTGACTGAGGAGATAGAAAGGTCTTGAGACTTTATGGGGAAGTATGGAGAACTTGCAAATGGGAAACCTAGTGTTTATGCCTAGAAAAGGAGGGGAAAGAAGAAGCCAGGGAATTATCAATCATTCAGTTTAACTTGAATTCCCATAAAAATCCTGAAAGAAATAAACAAACGCATTTCAAAAACACAGAGAAAACAAACAAACAAGACAAATAACAGCCAAAAGGGATCTGTCAACAATGAGCTGCCGCATTTCCTTCAGTGAGAGGGTAACAGCTAGGTGTCATTTATCTTAACATTAGCAAGATTTTTGACACCATCTCAAATTACACTCTCAGTCATAAACAACCTATTGAAATAGATCTAGCCCCTAAGGGCTAGGGCCAAATTATATCAGAAAGCTGTGGGAAGATAAAATTTGTCATTGATTCATTGTCAGAATGGAAGGGACGGTACAGGGTGGGGCCTGGAAAGGTCTCTTCTTAGTCTGCTACTATTTAATACTTGTAATAACCACTCAGTGCAGTTTGGATGATAAAACAGAGTATACGGTGATCAAATTTGAGCATGTATAACACTGGGAAAGGTTGAAGCTATGCTGAAGGTCAGGACGCTTATTCCAAATGATACTGCAGAGAGTCTGAAAGAAAGGATCGTGCAGTTTACTGGGAACAACCCACAGGTAGCGCATTATGGGTCAGGAAGTACAGAGAGATAGCAGCTCTTCAGAAAGAAGAGGTCTCAGGGCTGTAGTGGATTATAATACGTTGAACCAATGTCATACTGTTGCAAAAGGGGCAAATGCCATCCTGAGAAACGCAGATAGATAAACTAATCTTTCCCCTTCAGTCTGCACTCATGAATACATGAAACGATGTTTCTCCTGTACTCTGCTCTAGTGAGACTTCAGCCAGAGCACTTTGTGAAGGCTGGATCATTGTGTTTCAGTTTGAAGGAGAATCAAGTAGGGAGTCCAGAGGAAATCAGCAAACATCACAAGTGTGTCTAGAAAAACATGATCTATGTGACTAAATTGAACAAATTCAGGTTGTATAGCCTGAAGAAATAACACAGCCTAGGGGGTAAGACAACAGTCTTCGAACACATGAAAAGGATGAGGAAGTGTTCGATGTATACTGAATAAAATAAGAAGTAACTGGCTTAAATTATAGCAACGAGGAGTAAAGTCAGGTATTTATAAGACACTTCAGAGTGATAAGGGTAGTTAAAAATGCAAGAGAATGCCTTCAGAGTCTGTAAAGTCTTCATCCTTGGAGTAACATAAGTATAGAAGATGCTAACTTTATGCGAGGGAGAGATAGTCTCTTGAGATCCCTTTAGCTGTCTTCTATGACGCTAGGGCAGATTTCAGGTATTAAATATTTTGAGCACAAACAAAAAACTAAGATCATAACTAGGCCAGATAAATAGAAAAATTTCAATGTAGTCTCATGACAGCTAAATTCTGTAGAATGCCTTTTGCGGTTTTACGGAATTCTTATTTAAGAAACTGATTTTTTATGCTGATGATCATACTTTTCTTACATCTTGGCTAATTAATGATGCATTTTAAATATTTTTATGGGTACAGCTGCCGTAATGCTTTTGGTTACAGGGAAAATCATAGAGTCATTATGGCTGGAAAAGACCTTTAAGATCATCAAGTCCAACAGTTATCTAACACTACCAGGCCCACTTCTAAACCATGTCTCTGAGCACCATGTCTAGACAGCTTTTAAATACATCCAAGGATGGAGATTCAACCACTTCCCTGGGCAGCCTGTTCCAGTCTTTGATAACCCTTTCAGTGTAGGAGTTTTTCCTAATGTCTAACCTAAACCACTCCTGGTGCAACTTGACACCATTTCTTCTTGTCCTATTGGTTGTAACTTGTGAGAAGAGACCGACGCCCATGTCGCTACAACCTCCTTTCAAGTAATTGTAAAGAGCAATAAGGTCTCCCCTCAGCCTCCTTTTCTCCAGACTAAACAACCCCAAGTCCCTCAGCCGTTCCTCATAAACCTTATTCTCAAGACCCTTCACCAGCTTCTTTGCCCTTCTCTGGACCCTTTCCAGCACCTCAATGTCCTCCTTATACTGCAGTGCCCAGTGAACAGGGTACTCAAGATGCGGCCTCACCAGTCCTGAGTACAGTGGGACAATCACTTCTCTAGTCCTGCTGGCTACACTATTCCTGATGCAGGCTAGGATGCCTTTGGCCTTCTTGGCCACCTGGGCACGCTGCTGGCTCATGGTCAGCAGGCTGTCAATCAACACCTCCAGGTCTTTTTCTGCTAGGCAGCTTTCCAGCCACTCTTCCCTGAGCCTGTAGCGTTGTAGGGGGTTGTTTTGGCCCAAGTGCAGGACTCGGCACCTAGCCTTGTTGAAGTTCATACTATTGGCCTCAGCCCATCAATCCAGCCTACCCAGGTCCATCTGAAGAGCCTTGCTATCCTCAAGCAGATCAACACTCCTGCCTAACTTGGTGTCATCTGCAAACTTACTGAGGGTGCTCTCAATTCCCTCATAGAGATCATTAATAAAGATATTAAACAGGAGTGACACCAACACTGAGCCTTGTGGAACACCGCTTGTGACCTTCTAATTTTCTCCCTGCAGAACCTCACTGCATCTTTGTATTCCTCCTGAGTGGCCTGCCCCCTTTTCCAAAGGCCATAAACTCTCCTTTTGCTTCTGAGTTCCAGCCAAAGATCTCCGTTCAGCCAGACCAGTCTTCTACCCCACCGTCCCATCTTTCGGGACAACAGGATGGCCTGTTCCTGTGCCTTTAGGACCTCCTTCTTGAGGAATGTCCAACCTTCCTGGACTCCTTTGCCCTTCAGGACGGCCTCCCAAGGGACTCTGCTCTCTGAGCTTCTCAATGCTTCTCTGAGAAATGATAGGGAAAGAAAGTCTAAGTAAAAGAAATCACCACTGTCACAACAGTTAACTGTTTTCCACATAGATATAAAGGAACATAAATAAGCTTGGGAAGATTTAAGCAGCTCTCCTGTAAAAAATGTCCGATCTGGAATCCTGTATGTGAATGGAAAGCTCTCCAAGGATTCACAGAAAAGCTGTCCTTACCCATTAAAGTGATACACAAACTGAAGCAATAGAGGATCCTAAATAAGTAAGCAAGTTTATAAACTAATAAATCTGTCATAGTGTTCTTCTAGAGTTCTTATACCTAAAGTGTAGGAGTCGAGCTGCTTGTACCCCTCCCAACACTTGCTCAAGGCATACAGAAAATCTGCCTTTGATCACTAGCAAATCCAACAAAACAAACAAAAGACAGAAAACTTAAGAAATGATGGCTGAAGGAGATCTCAGTAGTACTCTTCTGGACCTTCCTCTGAATCAGCTATGCCAAAACAGTTTGTACAGCTCACCTGCTCCAACCAGCCCATAGTGCTGGAGATTTGCTCAGCCTCCCAGGCAACACAGCCCAGTGCTTAATTATTCTCATCATTAGAATCTTCTAGCATGTCTGCCTTAAATCTCTTACTGTAATTCAAATTTGCTACTTCTCCTAATAGCCAAATTAACTATGACTAACAGTTTGTTCTTTTTCTGAATAATCTTTTCTGTATTGAAAGAGATTAACATAACTCCCCTCAGCTCAGTCTTCTCCAGACTAAACAATCCTAGTTTGCTCACCCTTTCCCTACAGGCATACTTTTAGATGGCTGATCATTATCATTGCTTGCAGCTGGACTCTCTCCAGCTACTCTACTTTTCAAAGTGAAGTCACAGTTCTGCAAACGAGGAAATAGCACTGGGGAAGAGAACAAATAGATTACATCACAAGTCTAGGAGTTCCTTGCTGCAATGGCCTCTGGCAATGCAAATCTCATTTACCCATTCCAAAGCCATTGCTTAGTTTTATGCCTGTGCTTTCCATAAAGGGGTTTCACTTCAATTCATGGAGTTACTGGAAACATTACTGCAGTCATCCCTATTTGATCCGGTCATTCCCTGCACATCCTATTGTCCCACTCGACATTAAATCTGTTTGCTGCGAGCTGAAGTTACAATGAGATTACCTACACATTCTACATTCCCTGCCTTAAACTGGACTATCACAATATCACCACTAAACCCAGTGATACCATTTTGGAAATACAGAAAATAAGTCAATCCCTGTCTTTAAATAATACTAAAAAAACATTTGGGGATTTATCAGGATAAAAAGTCCTGGATGAATATTAGGTGACTATCGCAAAGAAATGAAATTAATACTACTGCAAGATGAAGAGAAATTGCAGCAAAAATAATCATATAATAATGTTCTGCTAACTGCTGGTTATTCTCTTGCATCATATCATAACCCCTAAATGTCTCTTTCGGTTTCCATTTAATGATTTTTAATTTAGTAGTAGACTTCCATCGTGTAACACAAATGAACAATAATTAAAGTCATTTAATCTACCACTTTTACTTTTAAGCATGAACATTTTGCTCCTAGGTTTAAAGGGCAGCTCAGTCTTCAAATTATAATACATATATAAATTTCTGTGGGGGAGAGGAGAAAGATGGAAGTGGCTGGGGAAGAAGCATGCTGATACTCCATGTTTCACACTGGTACTTCACAAAGCAATTCGCTGCAGACTTGCTGCCAGCCATGCGTAATCCAAACTACCTGCTATGCCCAGTAGCTGTTTATCTGTGCTAAAAGTCCCAACATTAGCTGGTACCAGGGGAGCAGCTAACCCTGCTCTGAAGTCCCATATATGAATGCAGAACTCTCCAGGAATACATATAAAAGCTGATTTTTTATTGTTCTATTACTGCACGCTTGTTTTTATTGTGAAAGAGGAAAGAACATTTTAAAACACAAATGATCATTTATTTTTTTTTCATTCATGACACAGGCTTCTTTCCATTTTTTTTTGAAAAAACAAGAATACTCCATGGTCCTGTTGGCTATGGTTATTTAAAGAACAGTTCATTCTAATCATAACTTCTTACCATGGATGATCACAAAAAACTACAAAATATCTACCATCCACTCAAGAATCCTGTGACAAATTCACAGCCAAGCGTGCAGCTGCAACCCCATGCTCCATTTGAGAAACCTGACTTTCACTCACCCTGACAAGGTGGGAAAAAATCCCTATTCATCCTAACTCTTAAGCAGAGGCTGTTTCATTGGCAATCTGGTATCATTCTAATACAGAACAAATGGTTATCCAAGTTCAGGATGTTTTCTTAACCGAACTCTTTTTTCCATTTTCTTTTTTCTTTCTCTAAAGAATCAGTCAAGATGTATGTTTCATTGAGGGGAGAAAAAAAAGCAATAAAAAACAACCATCCCAACAAAAAACCTATTAGGACCAATGAAGTAAAAAGCTTCAGAAGGAAGACAAATTGTCATTCTTCTTGGGTTCTTCTAAGGTCTTTGGCTCTTGAATCAAAGTCCTGTTTTGATTTACAATCATGTCTGAAATAGCATCTGTCTTACTACAGGCACATCTCAAAATCATTTAATGCTTTTTCAACATCTATATTCAGCTTATTTCTCTCCCATCCCAAAGTAATTTCTTTATGAATAATACGATCTGTAACCTTTCAAAATCATAAAACCCCAATTTTATTCCATTTGTCATGTATTTTTTTGGCTTGTCCACAATTTGCATCCACTGTAGCCTACTGTTGACTTATCTCTTCAGTCTAGCATTGGTCCTTAGTGACTACAAGTCTCATATTGACCTCAGACTCTAACAGTAAAGAAGAATAAATCCTGAGTCATACTTATTGACCAGAGCCAAGATCAGGACTAGCTTTGTAAAATCTAAGCAGTTTTCTAAAACCCATAGTAGCCTCTTTCTACTTTTAGCCCTGTGTAGAATAAAGGAAGACAAAAGTATAATTTTGAGAAGAAGAATAGAAAAACGTAAAACGTTTTTGCTTGTCTCATTGAGTTTTATTTTTAACCCAGCATCAACAGTTTTCAGGCAGATGACATAGATGGACCATAAGTTTGACCTCTACTGCCCTATTACGTATGGGCAGAACACCCTGCAGGCAGTATGATTGTTATATTTTGTTTACAGATTTAATCATATACAACACTAAGTGCTCCTGTTGTGTACGTCACTATAGTGTGTTCTTTTGTTAAACACAAGGTTTAGGTTCAGCAATCTGAAAACATCTATCAATTATATAATAGCTACCACTGGAAAAAAGAGGCTCTCTGGATTCTTTAATGAAATATAGTGGCCTACAGCAAAGCTTGAAACTTATTTGCTGCATGCAGTTAGAGAAAACATCAGAAGCTTCTTGAATCATTTTCTTTTACCATGTCACAAGAAAGGGAACTAATGCATTTTGAATCTGTTACTTCCAAAAAAAAATGACTAATGTCAGTGTTGATAGTTTCCTTCAGGATTAGATACATAATTTACAAGAGTCCTAGAAAAGAAGAGAAATCAAATACTGATTCAAATCTTTTTGAGATATGGTTGCCTGAAGGGAAGCTCATTGTCAGTGTGGGGTTCCCAATTTTTACTAGTTCACCAAACACTGTGCTTAAGGCTGATGATGATTATGACTGTCTCTCTGATATTCATCACATTGGTGTAATTTTAATTTATGGTTTTCTTAGTCATAAATCAAGACCATTACAGAAAAATGGATGCCCCTGAGTCATTTATATCCTCAGTGCACACACTCCGTAAATCTGAAAGCTTATGCATCCCATTATTTCTAAGAGAATGTTAAAAATACGTTATTGTAAAATTTCTCTTGCATTTCAACAGAACACTTGTGCTCTGGTAAAAAAAAAAAGGAAAACAAACACAAGTTAATTCTGCCTTTAAAATGTCACTGTTTTCACTTGAAACATACGATGTTTTGATACGCTTTCTTTTTTCTTAAGGAATGATATCACATAAATGGATATCCAGTCAAGCTTTTTAACTGGATCAGCTAAATACCTGATTCTGAAAGCACCAATAATTGTGTCTGCCTGAAGTCCCATCAATCAAAATTACTAACTTGGAAGAAAATGGATTTGAATCTACATATTTTTACAGATTAGGATTTTTAAACACAAATTTTGGTAGAACATAATGATGTATAAGCTTGAAATGAAATCTGAGAATGCTTTAAACTATATTATAAAGGATTTTTTAAAAAAGTCAAAATATTAGATTTTAAAATTCTTAAACATTTCAACTTTTCTTTTTCCAACTGGCATTTAGGTTTCAAACCAGAACATTTTTAAAGAGGGGAAAAACGTCTCTCAAAAATGAACCAGAACAAACTGAATGGGTTCCTAAGGAAAGGAAACTGAGAAACTTGTTATTAAAACTTTAGGACTGGGACTATTTCCATTTGCTGCCACTGACAAAGGCTATCAGTCAACATCTCGATCTAGCCCTTGTTACAACACGTGCAACACAGAACACAGTTTCTAAGAGGGAATTCGTTATTAATCATAAAAGGAAGTTGATTTCAAATCATAAGTGTCAGGAAAAGCAAGCTTGTTTTTAACAACTTTCCTCCTACAGAGATTACATGGTTGAGAGCTCAAATTTGCTAAACCCACATATTTGCAAGGAACTTTTACATGTGACCTGGTATGCAAAATGCGGTTGCAATATGAATAAAACATAACTTTTGCAGAAAGAGCTACCTTTTCCTGGAGTTTTATTCATTATGAAAACCAGAATATTTTTTTGGAAGAAAGGATTTTAACTATCACAGTTTCCTGAAAAATAAGTTATCTTCTTCTACTTATAAAGAAAAGAAAATGAAGAAAGCAAACAACAGAAAACCCTGACAATTAGCGTGTAGTCAATCAACAGAAGTTCTAATGCAATTATTTTTTCCTTCAAAGAGATTCTAAACATTTTTAGGGTCTGGTTATTTCCAGTACATTAAGATCATTTAAAGTCAGGCAACCTTAGAGAGTACAAGGACTATAAAAGTGTTGTAAATTTACTTTGTCAGAATCATGTAAAGTGATAATTGTATAAAAGAGGACCAGGTTCTTTGAGATTATAGTTTGATGTTTCTAAATATCTGCTTTCAGAGTTCCCTTGCATCTGTCAAAGATTAAGATACTGTATTCAAACTCAAGAATCACACAAAAAAAATATTTTTTGAAGCTCATGATTCTTTTTAAATTTGATTTCTATACTGTATCTCTCAGCATTGTTACGCATGTGTTTGTTTTGTAAGAACTGCAAGAGTAGTAGTGATCAGTAATCATGAAGTTCCTACATCTGGAAGCTATAGCTGCTTCAGGGGAAATCTGAAAGGTCAGTTTGCCTAAAGGAGAGCATTAATGTTACTGAGGACTACAGGGAGAAACCAGCATCACAACTAGAAGCGTCTCTGCAGCTGGTGAAGTCTGCTGACAAAGAGCCCCTTAGGGAGCATGATACAGAGACTTTATCTAGCCAGAGTCAGCACTTTTTGCCCAAACTGAAAGCCAGCACTACACCAAAAAAGGAACAAGTCTGAAGCTTGACCACAAGGACCCTGCAGAGTCAATGAAAACTTTGAGGAACCAGAGACACCAGCAGAGGATTCCCGAATCCTGAAAGCTGGGGTCAGAGACAGAACCAGGGCTCTCCATAGGGTGAGGAGCCATAGCTCACACAACAGAGACCCGCAGCCAAAACCCAACAGAGAAAATACCAAACACCCTAAGGAAAATGAAAACAAAAAGGAAGGGGAAAAAATCATAAAGAAAAAAGGAAAACATTTTATTCAATTAGTTAGGTGCAAGTCATGTCTAATCTTAGTTACATTAACTGTTCCAAAGGTTGAACTGTACTACAAACCCAGTACTTTCGTGATTTATTTTTCTGTCATAGAAAATAAATAGATTTTTAAAAGCTACAAATTTTCTGAATGCCAGCCATATAGGTGAGCACAATCATAAACACATCATAGCTCCAACGTGTTACCACACAATTTGAGGAAGAAGTATCTAAAAACAGGAGTACAAGTATTTATAAAGGATGTCTAGCTGACAGAGATTCATTAAAAAACATAGTTACATGTGTCTTCATTAAGAGGAAACTGCAGGAAAAAGGAGGATACAGTGGGAAAAGTACTATATTTTAAAAGCATCTTATTTATAGAACAGAAGGGTAAAAGGTGCTCTGCCATCTTGATACCGCTTGGCCTTCAATAAATACAAATGTTTTCACTGAAACCAATGAAAACATCCACTGTGTTCCCTCTGATTCATTGGCACCAGGAGAATGTTGTTGAAGGCTTCACTAAAGTCCACGTAAACAACATCCACATCCTTTCCCTCATCCACTAAGTGGTTCACCTTGTCATAGAAGGACACCAGGTTAGTCAAGCAGGCCCTGCCTTTCCTAAACCCACGCCGACTGGGTCTGATCACCTGGCTGTCCTGTACATGCCACGTGATGGCACTCAAGATGTTCTGCTCCATAATCTTCCCTGGCACTGAGGTCATGCTGACAGGCCTGTAGTTCCCCAGATCCTCCTTTCCACCCTTCTTGTAGATGGGCATCTTATTTCCTAACCTCCAGTCGACTGGGACCTCCCCAGTTAGCCAGGACTGCTGATAAATGGTGGAAAGTTTCTTGGTGAGCTCTTCTGACAGCTCCCTCAGTACCCTTGCATGGATCCCACCCAACCCCATCAATCTGTGTGTGTCTAAGTGGTGTAGCAGGTCGCTAACCATTTCCCCTTGGATTATGGGGGCTTCATTCTGCTCCCATCCCTGTCTTCCAACTCAGGGGGCTGGGTACGCAGAGAACAACTGGTCTTACCGTTAAAGACTGAGGCAAAGAAGGCATTAAGTACCTCAGTTTTTCCCTCATCTTTTCTTATTATTTTCCTCCCTGCATTCAATAACTGATGGACATTCTCTTTAGCCCTCCTTTTGTTGTTAATGTATTTATAGAAACATTTTTATTGTCTTCTATGGCAGTAGCCAGATTAAGTTCTAGTTGGGCTTTGGCCCTTCTGATTTTCTCCCTGTATAACCTCACAACATCCTTGTAGTACTCCCGAGTGGCCTGCCCCTTCTTCCAAAGGTCATAAAATCTCTTTTTTCCCCTGAGTTTCAGCCAAAGCTCTCTGTTCGGCCAGGCCATTCTTCTTGCCTGCTGGCTCATCTTTTGGCACATTAGGACAGTCTGCTCCTGTGCCTTTAAGATTTCCTTCTTGAAGAATGTCCAGCCTTCCTGGATTCCTTTACCCTTCCAGACTGCTTCCCAAGGGACTCTGTCAATCAGGCTCCTAAACAAGCCAAAGTGCCCTCTGGAAGTCCAAGGTAGCAGTTCTGCTGACCCCCCTCCTTACTTCTCCAAGAATTGAAAACTCTATCATTTTGTGATCACTGTTCCCATGTCCAAGATGGCCTCCAACCATCACATCACCAACAAGTCCTTCTCTGTTCACAAAAAACACATCCAGCAAGGTGCCTTACCTAGCTGGCTCACTCACCAGCTGTGTCAGGAAGGTATCTTCCACACACTCCAGGAGCCTCCCAGACTGTTTCATCTCCACTGTATTGTGTTTCCAGCAGACATCTGGTAAGTTGAAGTCCCCCAAGAGAACAAGGGCTAGCAAATGTGAGACTTCTCCCAGATGCTTATAGAATATTTCATCTGCCTCTTCATCGTGGTTGAGTGTTCTATAACAGACTTCCACCATGATGTCTGCCTTGTTGGCCTTCCCCCTGATTCTCACCCATAAACACTCAACCCTATCATCACCATCATTAAGCTCTAGACAATCAAAACACTCCCTAACATACAGGGCTACCCCACCACCTCTCCTTCCTTGCTTATCCCTTCGGAAGAGTTTATAGCCATCCATTGCAGCACTTCAGATACCCAAATCATTCCACCATGTTTCCATGATGGTAATTGTATCATAGTTTTCCCACTGCACAGTGGCTTCGAGCTCCTCCTGTTTGTTGCCCATGTTGCATGCATTGACATGTGCTAAGTAAGTTTAGTGAACATAGAAACAGACAGAAATAAACTGTACCACCCCTATTACAACTTCCTTCTTCATTGTTACCCTACCAGTTCCTGCAGACACTGGCAGAGACCAGCATCCAGCATCTCAAGCCCTAACAAACTTAAAGAAATAAAACCCAGTTGTCCCTTTAGAAATCTTCCAGGCTTTAGATAAAGATCAGTAAGTCAGGAAACAGGAATGAAAGTTCGGGAGGGAAACATCTTGCTGAATCAATCCAGTTGTACTGAGCCCTGTGTGCCTGCTCGCTCCCTGGTCTGTGTGAGCAGGGGTTGAGCAGCAGAGCAGTGGGCGGTGGGACAAGAGTGGGGCCATAGCACAAGGCTGGGAGCAGAAACACCCACCATGGAGCAGTGTATTGGCCTGTTTACGTCTCCATGACTCCACATGCTAGACAGAGCTCGCCCACGAATTTGGACAACCAGTTGTATCTAGCATGTGAGCTCATGGAGTTGAAAAAAAAAGATGAAAAAAGAGAGGCAAAGAACATCCTAACTCATCCATTCTTAATGAGAGTTAACAAGAAGTGTCCTTAGATAAATCCTGTCCTGTTAGCTTTGTGGTCAATGTGGTTAGCATGGTGTGGTTTCAGTAGTCTGAGTAGCAGCCAATCTAATCCTATTTCAGAGAACTCCCTGGAGTACACATACATCAGGCAGAAATAATGGGACTCAAAAGCTACAGGCTTAATGAAAAATTTAGCAGTCTAGGGGGGAATAGAAAAAGGCAGATTGGAATGGAATTAAAATTGGAGCAAATTCTAACATAGCTTTTAGCTACTACTACGTAACTGCTGTGTTAGTACTAACATTTGTGCAAAAAGTGTGTATCAGTTTTTCAGCTCACTTAATAAGCACTAACTTTTCAGAAAACTGAAGCAATTATGAAGATCTGGAATGTATGCCATAATAGTTATGATAAGGGTCTAACTCTAGTGTTTTCCAGAAATTACTGTTTAGTAATAAACTTGTTTAACCATATTTTTTTCCCTTTCATGCCTTTCAACACACAGATATCAGGTTGGTGGAGGGAGATAACACTGCCAGACCATCTCTACACATGGTTTCTACTGGTACAGTTTTTTTCTATTTGGTCAGAAGAATTAAATAAATGAGTCCTTGCCAAGTAGTTATAGATATTAAACGGTAGATATGGTAAAGTGGTTTAACAGCTGTGGCTGAAAACAAGGAGCTATCATATGTGTTACTGTGGGTAACACTCAGATAATTATTGCAAAGTAGTCTCAACAGGAGAATCATTTATAAATATATGCTATGCTGTCTTTGTTACTCTTCTTCAAGAGCCTCTCACATGAAAAACCAGAGATGTTTGAAACCTGCTTTTTGTGGTTTGATTAAAGCCACTGCATAAACTGCCTTTGGTGAATCTAGTCATCAACTCACACTGTTGCCCTTCTCATCAGCCTTTAGCAGAACAAGACTTGGTATTTCATGTTTGCAGAGCTACCCAAATGGCGAACGTACCTCAAGCAAACCCTGTAAATATTGCACAGCTAAAAAGGAATCTGGTTAACTTCATTTTGCTTTTCTCATGAATGTAAGTCTCCTCGCATAGAGCCGTCTTCTGGCAGAAGGAAGTGCCTTGGACACAACAACTTCTCAAATTACAGCTGTGGCTTGATGTTTAGCTGTTATACAAATATTGCATATTATATTCTTTGAATCTTATTGGGGTGGCAATTTTCAAAACAAATATAATTATGTGCAGAGGTGGGGCTTAACTATCAAAAAACTTGCAGAATATATTAAGTCAACAATTAGAAACACCTCCTAGGCATGGGTAAGTTGTTGTGTCTTTTGTTTCTTCTGCTATTAAGTAATAAGGGGTTACACTAATCCTTGTTAACTACATAGAAAAACTCCACATTTTCCCTTTATAGTCAAGAAATATTTTTATTGCAGTAGTTCATCATCCCAGGGTTTCAACTAAATCAGAAGTGGTTAGAGAGTCCAAACTTCTCTTTTACTAAATACATTTCCATCCCCTTATATTATTTGAAATACCTGGGCAATACATATGTACCTATCATTTTGTCTGACACTCTCTTTTGAAGGATGAGATACTATTTCCCTGACTAACTTAATAATCAGTCTGAGGAATATCAGATAGAAAATG
This sequence comes from Anarhynchus alexandrinus, assembly GCA_008711295.1. Lineage (NCBI taxonomy): Eukaryota > Metazoa > Chordata > Aves > Charadriiformes > Charadriidae > Anarhynchus > Anarhynchus alexandrinus. Next base: position 3,930,094 of record VUYV01000033.1, on the reverse strand, counting down.
ATTCTAAAATACCATTTAAAGGAACAGGTAAATACACAACCCAACCTACTTTAAATATAAAGAATATGGTTCAGGTTATTGTGCTATCTTTTACTGTCTTCTCAAGAACAGAATGGAAGAACTTTCTTCTGCCAACTGACAGAGAATAAATCATCAACATTTTTTAAGTGTTTTGAAATAATGTAATACTCAAATGAGTATTCTCCAATGTCAGCATCACAATCAAATTAGTACTTACATTTAGATGAAGTTGGTTAGTCCACTGACCAATTACTTTGTATTCAGTACTCTTGTTGGTGATTTGATACTGAAAAATATCATAGCGTCCAGGAGCATCTCCATTTTCATTGAAGATAACAGGTGTTCCAGCACTCCCTGAAAAAAAATTAAAAAGCAATTAGGATAAATACCTTTAAAGCAATTTTCCAGAAAATATATTTTGGAGGAAAAATGCTAATTAGAGATTGAGCAGCTCCTTCATAATGCAAGGCTAGTATGGTAATAAATCCAAAAATCTCACAAAGAGAAAATGTGTGTTATCATCATCATCACAAAATTTACCCTATCGATGAGTTAATTAAAACAATTTAAAAATATAATCTTTTGGAATCTTTTTTTTGGTTGGTTGGTTTGTTGTTTCTTTATGTGTGTGTATTACAGAACATTAGGAAATTCAGTGATAAAACACAAGTGGAGAAACTCCTTTTGATTTTCAGAAAGGCACAATTTCACTTTAGGATGTAAATACAGTGCAGTAGGCGCAAAATAGCAATCTTGTAATGAGCTTCATAAAGAATTTCCATGTTAAGTATGAAGATAAAATTAATATCATAAACTTAGGAGCCAATGCTGTTTAAAGACCTTGAGATGCAAGTGTCTAAATGTGGTCACAGTTAATGTGATCAGTTTCTAGCACTGACCACCTATGTAAAAGTGTTTTATCAAAATAAATTAAGGATAGCAGCTGTGTTTGTTGCCCTCTCCTCAGTACATGACACTGCATGACAGAAAAGTCCATTGCTGAAGCTGTCAAAAGTTATAAATCGACACTGTTATTACTTCGATCAACAAAATGTTCAAAGATTGAAAACTACACGTCTGCCTTGGCAACCAGGCCAGCCAAATTAGAACACATTTTGATGAATTCCTTCAAGGTCACATCAAGGATCTGCACTCCTACAGAGACTTTTCAAAAACTACACAAAGAATGTAATTTTCACCCATACACCAAATTCATATGTATAGGTGAATCATACTTATAGTTGAGGTCCATTGAAGACAAATTCAAGTATGTGAAAGTTCTATTTCAGTGACGGGAGAATGAAATCTATCTTTACTGTGGAAAAAACCCAAACCACCACAAAACCCGCCCCCCCGGTGTTTTCACATTTCTCTGTATGAACATCTAAGAAAAAGAGAAAAAGAGAAGTTCATAGTAAATTCCTACAGCAGAAGACTTGTTAATGTAGCACCTAGAGGCACTAAGTCCACTATGAGAGGTTCCCAGAGAATGGCAAAAAAAAAAAGCTTGAAATTCTGCATACATATCAAGCAGAAGCTAGCCAGTAGAAGTGGGAATAGCTATCTACATATGCCAGAATTTCAGCATAAATACTTTTTCTTGTCTATCTGTCTGTCTCCTGTAAAGTATTTTGTTCTCTTGTTTTGTATAGCAGCTTTCATACAAAACTGATATCCAGTGAAATAAACAGTGCTTTGAGAGTGACAAGTGGCACATTAACTACTGTGCCAATTTCACAGTTCTGCCAGCAAAAGTCTGGCTGCAAAAAGTAAATGTGAGCAACCATGGGAGAGCAGTATCAAAAAATTATGTGTGATAAAGGCTTAAGACCCCATGAAGATACAGGAGACTCAACACAAAATTTTGGAAGGTTCTCCTTGCTTTGCTCCCAGTTCGTTTGACAGAATGAAGGGCAAGAAAAATGCCAGCTTACAATTTTCCAAGCAATGAAATTATTCTTCACTGCTCAAATAGCAGGTTGGTCCAATAAATTCTTTCCACCCAATAAACACATACTCAACTGTTGTTGGTATGTAGGTAGATACGGAGCTAACCTTCAAAATATTACTCTCAAGTAATGACCGAATTCATCTTTCCACTCAGCAGCATTTGAAGAACTCATGGAAAAAATAGATATCTTTTACCAACAGATGTCCTTTGTATCCCTTAAGACTGATGGGAACTTCAGACATTATTATACTCAGCAATAACAGTGTGATCTTATAATCTATTGCTGGTCCTAGAAATATCACGTACAAAAAGACAGACTATCATACAGGCCAGAACCATCTTTCTCTTTGATGTAGTGGTGTTCTCAGCAAAGCGTAACAGCATCTCACGCTGTGCACCTCGGTCAACAGGGACGTAGCATCCCTCTGAATTCAGCTGCCACTCCAACTGAGTCCAATAAGACCTTTCTCATACAGCAGAAGTTAAAACAACCTTTTCCAAGTTAGTAAAATTAAACTTGTTAAAATCTGGAATAAGTCACAAAAGATTCACACCCCCAAACACTAGGAAGAACACACTATCCCTCTGTTGAATAGCAGATTTTAGAAAGTACATTAAGAGTCACAATGCCTGCTGTAAAATAAATTTGATTATAGAATCATAGAATGGTTTAGGTTGGAAAGGACCTTGAAGATCATCGAGTTCCAACCCCCCTGCCATAGGCAGGGACACCTCCCACTAGACCAGGTTGCCCAAGGCCACGTCCAGCCTGGCCTTGAACACCTCCAGGGATGGGGCCTCAACAACCTCTCTGGGCAACCTGTTCCAGTGCCTCACCACCCTCAAAGTGAAAAACTTCTTCCTAATGTTCAATCTAAACCTGCCCTCTTCCAGTTTGAAGCCATTCCCCCAATGTTCTAGCAGTGCTGCCATAACTAGTAGATACTGTTAGCAAGCAGTACCAGACCATTATTATCAGACCAGACCATTATTTTCATTCTGTCTATGTCTTACGAATAATATATGGTTTTTAGTTCATTCTTGCATTGTGGAATGAAACATTTAATGGACCTAAAATAAGGAGGTATGCATGACCGAATGTTGCTGATAAACTATTAACTACATAACCAGGAAAGCAAAGTTTAAAGGCATTTGAAGAAAAACTGGGGATTTTACCAAGGGTTCCCAAAATTATCAATGCAAGGTGGTAGCAGAAGCCTTGAAAGCATAAGGACAGAATGAAACTAGAGGCCTCAAGGCTATAAACAAATCACCAATGGTTAATTAGTGTTCTTAAAAAAATGTTAATCTCATCTGAAGAAAAATATACCCCAGTGGAGGAACAGTTCGCCTGAGAATGGATAGTCAACAAAATGAAAAGGTTTTCTAAGAAAATGTACTTTGTTAGATAGTCCATCAAATAAAAGTGAATACTTCTGTGGAAAAAATGATTAACACTGCATAGAGATCAGGTAATTAAACCACGTGGAGAAACATTGTAGCTGACCATAACTAATAGCATAGGTGGAGGCATGTCTAGATTTGGTATATAACACCGTAACAAATGCCATTGAGTTGCTCAAATGCCTCTTTTTTTGACAACCAGATATGCAGAACTGAGCACCCTTGATATCTGGCACCGTACTCCCACGTATGCTTGTACTGTATCATTACCATTACAGGGAATTTCATCTCAGTTCTAGTTTAAGACATTGAGTGTTTAATTGCTCCACTTAATGGTCATTGAGGACTGGCTGCTAAACCTAAATGCAACACACTGTGAAAAGCAATACAGAATGCAACACTGACCTGAGGTACTGAGCCCAGGTTATATAAATTCCAGCTTAGATAAAAAGATTTTGGGAAACCACACTGAAAAGTTTTTGGATAGGGTATTTATCTTAGAAAATGAACTTAGGTATCCTGATCCAGGAACCACATTTATTGGGCACCATCATAGGAAAAATGTTACTTTTGCTCAAGAAAAAATATCCCTGTAATGCTAGTGTAGACCACCTCAGAAAATACAAAGCAGCCCACATTTTTTTAAAATAATTTCACTAATTTAATAATTTTTTTTTCATAATTCATCAGCAATCATTTAACAAGGTAGTTAAATAACACTGGGGGAACTGTGTCTTTGGGCCTTTTCACATTTTGTTCTCTGTGTGGTTATGTTGCCATGCATAATTCTAACCCATGATTGCCTCGGGTAATGGTATTCAATCTGTTGCCTGAAACAGAAATGCATGGTATGATTTCAAGAATACATAATAAGCTTGCCTAACTATGCAAAGTCATGTGTGAGCCTTCATCTTCTTAATCTTTCCTTTGTGTCAATCCTTTTTTTTTCTTTTTTTTTTTTAATATATAAACATAGTTATTTTGAGATCTGTTTCTGAAGTCTCTGTTTGCTGAGCAATTCCAGAATACTCTTAGAAAGTTTTTATTTTTTTTCCTGGTGTATAACCGTAGACTGATAAGTGGAAGGAAAATTTCAAATTTCACAATGAAGCACTGCTGAAAAAGTTTACAGGGTCTTTTGCAGTTAAAAAGGTAAAACAAAATAGGAAAATGCAGCTCACTTAATGTCCTCAGTCTGTAAAGGAAAGACCAGCAGTTCAGTCTCACAGTTAGTATAGGGTGAAAGTGTTCATTTTTCTTTACAGGAACTACTTGACCAAAAGGGACAAAAGGGATAAGATACAGTGAGAAACACATAGAGGCAGAGCTCCATCCATTCTTCTTCTCCTTCAAAGAAATCACAGCACGAAGTGATTACATTGTCCTGACAGCAGAGCTGTCGCTGCATCCGATGATGCGGTTCAAAATACAGACAAAGAAATACTGGCTTGTGCACCTGAACTGCCTGCTGTCCTAAGCTTTTCAAGTCATAAACATAAACATTTGTCTACTGCTGGAAATCCTTTTCACAGCCATATATACTGCAAATATGGTGCGGTCACCAAAAAGCTTCAGAGTCTTTGCTGTATTGCATACCAAGTCCCTTAGATTTTTTGAAACATGGAATGGCTGATCCTGCTTCAAAATCACTCCAAAATCAGACTAAATAAATAATCTTCTATAAACCCTGTAGAAGGATGCTTTGTAGAATAGTTCTGTTACCATTCATTTGAAGACAATCCATAAAAGAATAAGTCACATTTTATTAAGCCTAAGGACACATTTACTTATTGTACATATAAAGTAATAATCTGGTACTGAAAGAAATTCTCCCTCCTCCTTCCCAGTTTACAGCCAGCAGCATTAAACAACTCTGGGTGTTAAACTAGCACATTAGCTAAACAGCACTGAAGCAATGTGTCTGTGACCTCAACTGTTTATGAGCCTTTCAAAATGCAGCTTAAACTAGCCAGAAATGTTATTTAAAGAAGAAAAAAAAGTATAATGCACAAGGTTTTTAATTCAGAATCTAGGATGTAATGGATCCTTTTGAATTTTTAATGCCTTACACTGATGTAAAGGAGGACTCTTTCTGATAAACAACTGTTTTATGACAGGTTCTTTGTGCTCTGAACTTGAAAATTCGCATTCTTCTGAAGAAATCCTTAAACATGTACCTTGATATTCTCAAGATGCTGCTCTGCAACTACCTTATCTTGCATGTGCATCAAGTTACATTTCACATGGATCTAAAACATCCCCCACTCCTAATGCAAACTGTAATCTTATTTTCCTGTGAGGTTACGGAGCACACTTGCCTGGATGCCTTCCAGTGAAGTTGTTCTCTTTACTTGTCAGGTCGTGGAAAAGAAGTGGAATGACTGGAAAACCACACATTCACGTGTAGTGGTGGCCAACTACATAATAAAGTGATTAATCTGTAATGGTTCCTAAATTAAGAATGCTGGTGAGCCTTATTAAAAAAAAAAAAAAAACAAAACCAAAAAACCTGTTAAATTAAAAAAACAACCCTGGCTTTTTCTTATATGAAAAACTTTAATAAAAATTTACTTATTGCGAGGCACTGTTACTTCAGTGCCTTGACAAAAGTGTAGAAAAGTGGTTGTGTTGGTAAGTCTTACAACTGCCATTTACAGAATATTCCAAGTCAGGTGGAGCTGATTTCATTGCAAAGCTTGGTACCAGATACAAATCTGTTATTTCACCAGATTTCAGTGGCTTGATATTAATTTCATTTTTTAAACTGAAATGAAAATGATTGAAACTAAGTCTTCATCCTTTGAGCTGCTCCACATAGGCTGTTTCATCTGTTATGAATCCTAATGCAGTCAGCGTGGATTCAAGTGTATGTTTAGGTGAACGGAAGTCAAGCAGTTTGTTGTACACTATAATGCAGTTAAATTATATATCAAAAACTTCAGAATGCACCATCTGTTAGAATTTGGCTTTATTGGAAGATTCAGTTTTCTAGGATCAACCCTTATTTCATTAATTCATACAACTAGTTTCAAGTGCTGGAGTTGGGGGTTCAGATTTTTTTTTTAATTGGCATTTCATTTTAATTAGCCATTAAAAGGAAAAAGTACTACAGAGATATACATGAATTAAATTGTTCTCAGCAAAGTAGAAAGAGGGAGAGTAACCATTTGAACTTTCCGTACTGAGAGTTCCCAGAGAAGAAGAATGCATTTGTAACATTATACAAGAAATTTGTCACCAATAAGTATATCAATGAGACAAATGAAATAGAAGGTTGAAATGGTATCAATGGAAAGAGTAAATACAAGCAATAAAATAAAAAAAAGATCCAAAACCCCAGAGAATTATAAAAAACTAATCAGAAATAACAAAAGTTAATTTGTGAATGTTAGGCTGGCAGACAGAGGAGGAATACACACTGTATCAAACTACGTAAGGTTTGTGAGAAATGAAGCCATTATCTGCTCAATCTCCATACAGCAGACATTTTCAAGCAATGAGCAATGTGGTTACTAAAATAAAAAATGATGATTTTCTTACACCTATTCAAAATCTGAAAAGACTTCTCTTTACGCATACCCTAAATGTGTCAGTTCAGGATTAGGACAATAAAACATTATTGCATCCAGTTGCTGTAAACATAGGTGTTTATTGATGGTTTAAATATCCTACCATACTGGAGACATCCACACAGATATGCAGAATATGCATAGAGAATATGCAGAGAACCCGTGCCTTTCTAAGGCAGCAGCTGGAGGCCAGATGGATACCCTGAGGTATCTGAAATGGCATTCAATGCCCATGTTTAGGCATTATCTTACTTACCGCGGGGCAGATTCTGTCTGTTCGTGTATGAATGTACAAAATAGAACCAAAGAGAAACTGAGAGTGCTACAGGAAATGAATTATATACAGATTTGGGGCATACGTGATATAAATTATGGTGGTACGCACTACAAGGCACATACAGAAAGTAAAGAATTTGGTATTAAAATAAACTGATATAAATCAATTCCAGGTCAGGCAGTACAACTTTATATTATTGAAGCTGATAGACAAGTATTTTAATTACGATTCTGCAGAGATGTGTATAATTTATTTGATATCATGGTCCTCAGCACAGTGAATGATTAGAAATGTGTACTTCTGTGAAAGGAACAGTTCATTCCACCCCTACATGAGAACATCAGTCAGGGTGGGTATCATGAGCACATGGTATTTAAAATAATAAATAACAAGTAGTACTTTTTTCCTTCCAGAATGTGTTAGAACTTCTTGCCACAGCAAGAACAGAGACATGATGTCTCATAAAACTTACCCTAAAATGAATAAAATTTGACGATGAAACTGAGTTGTTCCAGCCAACAGAACAGTTATATTAAAAAGCAATTTGCCCCATTGTTCATTAGTATGTCTATAAGTGATTATTAAAAGCAGTGATCTAGATGCAACTCTGGTTCATGCAGTCTTTCAGCTAGTAATTGCAAGAAGAATATGGAGGAGAAAAGTTCTTCTACATTTTCTTTGTTCCCTACATTCGCTCCCCAAGCATCTGCTGTTGCTGTTGGCTGTTCTCAGCAAACAAACTACACTGGTGAAGTTTTTGTTTATGTCCTCTAACAAGTAGTATTTGCTCCAGAATATAAAAGGACAGAACTCTAGCTCCTCTCCTTACAACACCTTGAGTCTACTAAGAGACAATAAGTATACCTGTAATACAACCACATCATGGATTAAACTTCATATTTTGCCAGATAAAGAATTTCAACTGTTGGACACCAGTCCTGCTATGGTGACATATTATTGTGAAGGCAATTTTATATTTCCCAACCTCGGCTGATCCCATTCTTCTCTGGACAGCAAGGCTGTACCTCTATCTTCACCTCTCCTCACAGAGGTGGGGTAATGCTATGTGAATGACTTTCCCTACTCCAGGGCTAACCGGAGGCGTTGGAGGTGTAGATGAGCTTCTTCACAGGTAGGTGCTAAAGCAAGGCATGCATCAGCACTGTGGCATTGGCAGAAACATCCATCAGTCCTAGGAAAGGAGTGTAAAGAAGAAGGTTCTTATGGGGTAGGAACTACTGAGGAACAGAAAATGAGCCCTTTTGGACCTCCCCTGCCACTTTAGCTATGTTCTTTTCACCTCCGGAAAAGGGACAGTCCTGTCCACACAATTACAGTAAAGAGTAAGTAAACTCTTCCAAGAAGCTGTAGCTATATGGTGCCATTGGAAGAGATCCGAAGAGATTGAGGACATCCAGGAGTGTCCAAGAACTTCTGCATTGCATTAGCATTTTCTTTTTTGTCACCTAAAAGTCTAATTGATATGTTCCTGGGAAGCACAGAAAAATTCCCCACCTGACCATAAATCTGGCCATCAGCTTATCTCCGGGTATACAAGAAACACACACCAAGACGTATGTGAGAACTACATGTTATGAAGAGCTTGGGTGCACCCTGTCTGCGTGCAGTAGCCAGTCTCCACTGATTCATGAGATACTGAGGATCCTCCTTATTCTGCCTTCTCCATTTTTCCTGCTTTGTGACATTATTTGGGGAGGGTGGTGTGGCGCTTCATCCCTCCCCTTTCCTTTTTCTTTTTCTTTTTTTCTTTTTCTTTTTTTCTTTTTCTTTTTTTTTGTTGTTGTTTTTGTAACCTGAATATAGGTTACAGATCTCCCACTTCAGACCCCAGTCTGAGCATTTTCTTCAAGCCAGGATGAAAATGTGCCAAGCAGACACATACACAACTCTGCGGACTTCAGAAGTCAAAAGACACTAAGATAAAGTGTTTCAGATAAGGAAATAACTTTAGTGAATAACAGTAACTCACAAGTGCCTGTACAGTCTCAGAAAGAAAGATTCTTCCCCTTCCACTCCAGAGCAATACCTGTGGTACTGAATCATATGAGAGAAAGGAGATGTAGAGCTAAGTGAAAACCCTGCACAAATGGAGGTGCAGCTCATATATGTAAGTGGACCAAAGAGAGCTACACATTACTACAGGAATCAACACAGACACTGTGATGTTTGAGAACTAGTTAAACTGCAAGGGATGTCTGCAGAAAAGGGAACATCTGAAAAGCCGTCTATACTTCCAGCTGCTGTTGGACAGAAGTTTTGGGAGTTTGTTCAGCTTCTCAAGCAGCTCTTCTGTACTAATAGATTCCTGAGGCCGATGGGAGGCAAATAAAAGAGCTTTGCCACAGGTGATAGCTGCCTGGGGAGCAAGGCAGCATCCTGGTGAGGAAAGGTAACTACTGCCTTCAGAGTAATTGTTAAAATGTCATCAAAATGGCAAAGGGGGTAAATGGTCCTGCTAACAGGCATCATCCCCGGTACAGGTACTTCTGTTCCAACTCCAGCAGAGCCTTTATTTGTGATTCTGCTGCTCTGTCTCCAGGCTATTCTCTTGAAGTCTTCACCTGATGAGCTCTCTGTTCAGCAAAGTAGGGCTTTACGTGGAGGTACCTCTCCATGAAGGTCACTGCCTGTACTGAAGCTGGTGGCTGGGCTTTGGCACAGCTTCCGTCATCAGCTTCTTTTTCACCATAATATTTTTAAATATAAAAGAAAGTTTGGAATCAGAGGGGAAGGGTAATAGTCACTCCCTTAGCTAACCTAGACCATGGTCACAGTTCTCAGATACTAAAATGTGATCCATCATGCTAGTACTGACATGTAATGATTGTGGTATTTCATGTCTAAGCCTTTATTCTTTTTCCAGAAAAAATGTATTGCTAGAATAAAAATGAACAGAAAACAAACAAAAAATAGAAACATTGTCACATAATCATAGCTGAAATAATGGATTTCAAAGAAAATGAAGGAACTAAACAATTTCCCATCGAAGGCTTACACAAAGTGTAGCTGATTTACCAAAAAAAACCCCACAACCCCAAAACCAACATACAAACCAAGAGCCACAAGACATGAACTATGAGGATGTCCTGAAAGCCCACAGATAATTTAAGATTTCTCAAACAAGAGACATCTGTGTCCTCTCATTTGGATTGTCATCATGACACAGACATTAATCCATTAACATTTAGTTAACAGACACCTGAAACATAAATGTAATTTTCTTCTCTGTCTAACCCAGCTCCACTGAACATTTTCCTTCACATGCAGCTTAGTATGACCAATGTACTATCAGTCATCCATGCAGCTAGTTCACCTTGCTGAACAAGCTCCTATTTGACATTAAGCTATTTCCTGTTGTTTCCTGAGTGCAATAAGCTGTGTGATAATTAAAATAATTAAGCAGATTAAAAGTATATCAGGGAATTTCTTAATATTGATTTCTATCAGTTGACAGAGATCAGAAAAGGCCTTCCTTCCAGTGCTTCAGCTGGCACTTAAACTGTGATGTTTAGAGGGGACACAACTCCAAAGAGGAACTGTTAAATTTCCATAACCCATTTTGCAACTAGATTTCTGTTGTACAGTCTACATCGAAAACGAACTAACTCACAGAACCATGCACACATACGCACACAGATAGCTTCAGGTCATGCTTCAATTATCACAAAAAATTTGGAGACACGCATCAAGCAGAGACATCCCTGTCTGAATCACAGCTTTAGACTTTCCAAAGCATCCAAGGCAATGTTATTTCAGACTCATGACCTTGTCATGTCTTATTGTTTGATGTTTCTAGAATGCAAAACAGTCTAATACAATTCACAACAGATACTACGTTATTCATTAAAGTACTAACTTGTGCTGAAAAGAGGGGGCAGACTACAGAGCAGTTACTGAGAAGTCTGATGTGTTGCAGCAAGGAAAAAATGCTTGAAATTCCCGAGTCCTTCAACTCTGCATGGCAATAATTAATGTATTGAAGTCAAAGGATAACAAATAATTTCTGGGTTTTTATTATCTTGTTTCTTTGTAATTACAGCAACCATTAGTGAGTAACTGGTGCCCAGTGAAAATTTACTCTGTTGCCATGGTTATTTCAGGTAATTGTAGAGCTATTAATCTCCAAAGATATACAACAATATTAATGCTACATCTATAAAACATTTAAAAAGTAATTGTAATTTACAATGTTTTACAAGCAGTTTAGGGGTCACAGCCTTGCTGAAGAACTGACTTAAATTTGGAAGTGAAGTCATTTAATACACCAATAACCTATACACTCACTCCCACGCTTCCCACTTTTTAAAGGCCCTATTACAGAGATCATACTGACCTTCCAGGAGGTCAGTCCATGGGAGCTTTCTGTAGTAACTTTTCAGAAACTTATATAGCAATGTCTATATTAATTTTATACCTTTATGGTTGTTCTGAAAAAGTATAACTGAAGTTTTTTTCACTGACTCTTTCACCTAGCATAGAAGATTATTCACCTGTTTACATGGAGCATATTAGAAGCTGTTGATATCTGGGGAAGTAATTTACTTTTATTGAAGACAAATGAGCGCAATTTTTTTTAATAGCATAACAAATCTGTATGAGAGGAACAATATATTCTCTGAATGACTAATCTCTCCATTCAAGGAGACTGATGATGAGTGAGCGCAATTAACACATTTTTACAGGTACAGTTCTGTATTAAAGTTAGTGAATAACACAGGCCATATTGCTCATGCAGTAAAGCTTGAGACTATACATCTCGATCTTGTCTACTGCTATGAGAAATTCCCATTCCAAAATTTACAAGTAGAAATACTGAACACTAACATTTTTGGTATTACTGAAATTTTATGGCTAATCTTACAAAGCTTCTTTTTTGGATCCCAGATACTAGGTTCATGTAAACGTGGGAGAATCTTTTTAGCTTTCTTTAAAAAGTTTTGAATCCTCAGGGCCACAGAGAAAAGCTTTCATATGCAGCCAAACTGCTATTCAAAAAAACAGATGGTGCAAAAGAATTGCTCCGAGAGTATTTTTAATCTTAAAATCTAAAGGCTTCTTTGGGGGCCTGACTCAAGACATCTTTGCTCATGGTATTGGAATACTTAGTTGTAGTAAGCGATGTAATGAAAAATGCTAACATTAGACATCCTTCAAATCTTGACATTATCTTCCCTACATAACTAAAATGTGTAATGACTGAAAGACATATTCATCAAACAATGCTGACTTCTTCCTTCAGTATCATAAGGAAGACATAAACTGTTTAACTACTTACTTAAATCAAGTTTGCAAATGACTTGCATTGTGGAAACGAAGTACAAGTTTAAAAAATCATAAAACCGAGAGATTTTATAAATGTGTTTTGCTCAAAATTTTGACAATAAATCTTTATAGTTTATCACTGTACAATGATAGCCACATAAAAACATAAATCCACATTTTTTCTTTTGCCACAGTTATCAAGGCTTTTAACATTTAATATGCTGGTTTGGGTTTAAATCCTAAAAAAGATACTATTTTTTCAATTGGGCAACCAAAACAGATACCATTCTTCTCTCAACTCATACTCAACTGTAGTAACGACACTGTGCTGATAGCCTGCTTACACAAAGGGTATTTTTTATCTGATTTAAATGTCAGTAGGCCTATCACAAGCTCACGGAGAGCAAGGACCTGTTGAATTTTCTAGAGATGAAGTAATACATCTTGAGTTGGCAAAAGGCATACCTGTCAAGAGGGCTGAACCCAGCAATACTGGGTTGAAAAAAAGACACTCACACACAAAGACAAAAACAAGACCTTCTTGCCCCTGGTGCTATTCAGCATGTGCGAAAATAAGCTTTTAGGACTGACTTGGAGAAAGTGTTGATTGGGTTACCAAACTCTCCTGATTATGCCCCGGTGTCCAAAATCTATGATTACAACATTTAAAAAAAAAATTCATGATGAAAAGTTTAGTACCTAGATTCAATGCAGTTACTGGAATTCATATACCCATGGGTTATCTCAGGTATTTAATGTCAGCAGAGCCTTCCCAGCTGTTTGGAGCCTTGTGAAGTCTCTAATAATAGCTTACTTATCATCACGTCCAAGTTTGTTATTTTAAACATGTCAGTAAATCTGTTTTCACTATACTATTTTAGGTAGCATTAAGTCCAAAGTGCTGAAGATTTAGGACTCGTTGATCCCACTGTGTAAGCTTCAGCTAACACTACGTGACCATTATTTGAGGCTTTTAATCACATTGACCGATTTCATAAAAAGATGATTTACAGACTAATTCCCTCACAAATCCTTACAAGGACAAGATTCTAGATGCTGATCTTGCAGAAACTGCCAAAGAGTTACATAAATTGCTTCATGGATGGATCCTACTCCAGAGAAAGAATACTGTATTTTTACCACAACCTGTCAGATTTCAGCTGCTTTCTCTCATAGTAAAAACTCCATCAGTTCAGCCCACTCAAATATTGTTGCTTTCCATGCCCATACCACATACCCTTAGAACAATGGCTTTATCACCCCTCAAAATCGCAATAAAATAAGAGAAATAAAAAGGTGATTTCCTATTCAAAAAAGTATTACAAAGCCTTTTCAGACTCTTAAACTAATATTACCTCTGCAGTTACCTGGAGCCTTTTCAGATTTGTTCCTTTTCAGGATAAACTTGATTATATGAGGCATGTAGTTGCAATCTTAGTAAGTTAACTAAATAAGTAATGCACATAAAATCCCATTTTCTTGAAACACATCTGGCCTTCTTGCTATTTCTACAGCCCAAGGAAGTCTTAGGTCATATTTATAGCTCATTCTCCCAACACATCTAGGCAGGGAAGACTGCAGGAAGTTATCCCCCGAGCTACTTCAGAGAAGCCGGCACGTCCACATAGTATAGTGCATTGCGCCTTAGCAACACAACCTCCACAAGCAGCACAGCTTTGTTAGTACCGTGCTGGATCAGGTTCAGCAAGCCCCATGTTGCAGCACTGGGATAGTTTCGGTGCTCGAAGCAGTCACAGTGAACTAAAACATCCCCTCATCACTGCTTTCAGCCTGTGATACATCCTTACTGCCTTTTTACTTTTTCCTTTCCTTATCAACCACCTACTCAACTCCCCTCTCCACCTCATGAAACCTGAGAGTGCAAGCCAGGACCTTCACCACACACTCTGCATCACCTGATCCGCTATGACTGTACAGCTCATTGCTTGGAACGATGTCTCTCAGTATTTACAGAAATTTCACTCTTTAAAGGGGCTTTGCTGACACTTGCATTTGGTAAAGAAGAAAAAGGTCTAGTAAAAGAGTTTTAACCGGTCCTTGACTGGCTGATTTGATTGAAAACATCTCATAAGGTTACATGCTATTGTAAAAGCTGCTGACGTCTTTTCTCCTCTCACATCCCTGGCTGAAAATATACTATCAAAGCTCATCATTATCTTTCATTAAATGAATTAACTTTAGAAAAGAAGATACCAAATGAAATAAAAGTGTGTGTATACATATATTTTTATTATTTTTTCCCCAAAAAAATTTTAGTCTCTATTTCCCCAACTCCTCAAATGAAGTACCTGAACCTAGGTGGGAAAGGAAGGATTTTACTCCTAAAAAGGATGCCTTTGAAAAGTTGTCTGTATGAGGTTTCTTTTAGAAAAGGATGTCTGGGAGTCCTGATAGCACAGGAATTAAACTCAGCAGAGCAGTACATGACCCCTTGCTAGTTGTTCATGACTGCCTTTTCCCTTGAATGTTAAAGAAGTTACTTGTAGTTACAATTTGTATATCTAGGCTTAGCAAGGATTAAACTTTCCAAGTAAACTAATTTTTGGTTGATCACAGCCCTGCACTGTCCTTCTTTGATATTCAACTGGTAGCGTGCAGAATGTACAGCATAGCAGAGTAGCAAAGGCTGTTCACTTTCCTTCTCGTGGCTTCCTCTGTGTGTGTGTGGCGTGTTCCCAGTGCTGTTACTGTCACAGCATCCTTCCCACTCCTGACTCTGAGCCTACTAAAATTTCCTGCTTGGTTACCTGAAAGACTATGAAGTAGTTGGGCCCCTGCCAGCTCTGTCAAAGGCAAATCATCTAGTGAGACCTCTGGCTATGGTACCATGATCATAGCTACTCCCAGTAAGTAAGCAAAACCTGGTGCCTGTTGCCACTAGGGAAGGGTACATGTGCACGTCACACAAATTAACCACTTAGCCTTTCTGCTGCTGTAACTGATAACACCACAGATATTGCTACTTACCTCCAACTATATGCCAGTTTCCATTCAACAAAATGCTAAAGCTCATGGTGCATTCTCACCTGCCTTCTGATGCCTGAAAGCATCATGTGCAGTTCTGCAGGGTTTACAGGTTTCCTTGCAGTCCGTGTGAATTCTCCGGATGTACAGGTGCCAGACTGAGAATTTTCACCTCTTCTCTTGCAATCAGAGTATATGCATTCACTTGCCAAGGTTCAGCTGGAGTGGTCTCACCTGATGATTATGCAAGATTGTCCCTCATACCTGTCAGATGACTTTTCACATTTTGCTTTCTGCTGCTCTTTTATCACTCTTTCTCACTGTGACATTTTGTATCTTAAGATTATAAAACCTGTTCTGATCATTGCATTCCTTCTATTCTCTGCTCTAATTTCTTGTTGTTTTTTTTCTTTAGAATGGTTCTCTATCAGAAGAACAAAATCACATCATGAGGCAGAGTCCAACTTCACAAACAGTTCTTGAATAAAGACAGGTATAAATATAGGTAATCACCAAAATCATGAGTTGGTTTCTTGAGAAACATTATCCTGAAATTCATGCGCATAAACTGATTTCCACTACCTGATAATCTAACGGACTCATTTAAATGAATGAGGAATGATGTTTCATTGAGCAAAACAAAGCTAATAATTTCTGATAGATCACTCATGACCCTTTAAAAAATGTATCCAGAAAAGAGTTTATTCACAGTATCATATTTACAACTTGTGTCCAGATGTTAAACTATTAAAACAAAGTCAAAAACCAAACCAAAACGCCTCTTCTTGTATTTTGCACTTATATTTGTTAGGTCATTGAGAAGATTTTCTTTACTGATATAATCCAACACATTAAAAAGGCCTCAGACAGTTTTATACAGGCTCCCTACAGCTACAATAAGCTCTGTAAAAGAAGATCCTAATTTGCTTCAAGCAAGCTGTGCATGGGAGCTAAAATCCACCTGTACGCCATCCTTTCCAGGATTCAGAAGGTGAAGAAAAGACCATTTAGAAGAGCAGGATGATGATTCAAAACACCACAAAGACAGCATCACGCTATCCATCTAAGTCTATAATGATCATTTCCCAATACAGTGACCTAAATCTAATCAGTGATGCATGGTAACATATGAAAACACAGTCTTTACCACCTGCAGCAATACATCTCACAGGTGATATGTTGCAGGCATTAGACTCCAAGTCCTATACAATTAAATACAATCTGCTTATCTAAATATTCCCCCAGTGTTCATATAGACTGTTTCTTTCTTCTAGGTCAAAAACTTCACTGACAACTAAGGAATTTTTGTCACTTAATTCTGCTGAAAAAATTTCACAATGATAAATTGTCATGGAAAGTACATGTTAATGTACAAAATTAAATGCTCTTCAGAATTGCTTTATATCAGGTTGAGAAAATAATAACATTTAGCAATATATTTTAACCGTAAAGCTCTCGGAGACTCAAAGAATGATTAAATAATGTAACCAGATTTGGATTTAGGATATGTTATTGCTAAATTCATCTTTTCTAATATTTCTTATATTTAAAAAAAAAAAACCTCTAGGAAATATTTTTAAAGATAATTAAATACCTATCAAATTACTCTTCATGCCAGAACTTAAAAATAGAGTTAAACAAAAATATTTTTGTTATGAAAGCTATCAACCAAAAACCTTTTTTAATGACAATATTTTTGCAGTTTTTCATTGAATATTTTTGTAGATTTTTTTCAGTGAAAGTCTAAAAGGCTTCTGAATTAAAAAAAAATGTTTTATATTAAGATAACATCAACTAATGTTGATTCCACGGATCCTGAGAGATGTCCACAGGTCCTGAGGGAAATGGTGGATGGAGTTGCTAAGCCACTATCCGTCACATTTCATAGTTTTATCTGTCATAGTCGTTGCAGTCTGGTGAAGTTCCCACTGACTGGAAAAGGGGAAACATAACCCCCATTTTTAAAAATAGAAATTTTTAAAAACGGGATAAAAGGAAGACCTGGGGAACTACAGGCCGGCCAGTCTCACCTCTGTGCCCGGCAATATCATGGAGCAGATCATCCTGGAAACTCTGCTAAGGCACATGGAAAATAAGGAGGAGATTGGTGACAGCCAACACGGCTTCACCAAGGGCAAATTGTGCCTGACAAATTTGGTGGCCTTCTACGGCAGCACTACAGCATTCATGGATAAGGGAAGAGTAACTGACATCACCTACCTGAACTTGTGTAAAGCATTTGACATAGTCCCACATTACATCCTTGTCTCTAAATTGAAGAGACATGGATTTGATAGATGGACCGCTCAGTGGAAAAGGAACTGGCTGGATGGTCGCACTCAAAGACTTGTGGTCAACGGCTCCATGTCCAGGTGGAGACAAGTGACAAGTGGTGTTCCTCAGGGGTCGGTACTGGGACCGGTGCTGTTTAACATCTTTGTTGGTGACATGGATGTTGGGAAGGAGTGCACCCTCAGCAAGTTTGCCGACGACATCAAGCTGTGTGGAGCAGTCAACATGCTGGAGGGGAGGGATGCCATCCTGAGGGACTTTGACAGGCTTGAGAGGTACGCCCATGAACACCTCATCAAATTCAACAAGGCCAAGCTCAAGGTCCTACATGTGGGTCAGGGCAATCCCATGTACAAATACAGTCTGGGTGGAAAACGGATTGAGAGACACCCTGAGGAGAAGGACTTGGGGTGTTGATTGATGAGAAGCTCAACATGAGCTGGCAATATGCGCTTGCAGCCCAGAACCCCAACTGCACCCTGGGCTGCATCAAAAGAAGCATGGCCAGCAGGTCAAGGGAGGTGATTCTGCCCCTCTATTTTGTGTTCAGCTCTGGGGTCTCCAACACAATAAGGACCTGGACCTGTTAGAGCAAATCCAGAGTAAGCCACAAAGATGATCAGAATGCTAGAGCATCTGTCTTATGAAGACAGGCTGAGAAAGTTTGGGTTGTTCAGCCTGGAGAAGAGAAGGCTCCAAGGAGACCTTATTGCAGCCTTCCAGTACCTAAAGGGGGCCTACAGGAAAAATGGGGAGGGGCTCTTCATCAGGGAGTGTAGTGATAGTACAAAGGGTAATGGTTTTAAACTGAAAGAGGGTAGATTTAGATTGTATACTAGGAAGAAATTCTTTACTGTGAGGGTGGTGAGGCACTGGAACAAGTTGCCCAGAGAAGCTGCAGACGGAGGTGTTCAAGGCCAGGTTGGATGGGGCTTTGAGCAACCTGGTCTAGTGGGAGGTGTCCCTGCCCATGGCAGGGGGTTGGGACTTGATGATCTTTAAGGTCTCTTCCAACTCTAACCATTTTATTAATCTATGATTCTATGATAATATAAAACTGTATAGTTTTAAAGACAAAGAAATCAAGTTGAGTTAAGGCTGTATGCTCTGCATTAAAAAAAAAAAAAAAACAAACCAAAAAAAAAACCCAGCACTAACTATTCCATCCTACCACAGCAAGAGATTTCATTGTACAGCTTTATTCACAATAAAGCAGAATTGTTGAAAACCTCAGAAAATAAGTAAACAAACCACACCCTCACATACTGTCTAGATTTCTAGACCAAACCACAGTGTAAAAGGTTGAGCTGACCTTGGAGTAAGCAGAATAACCTTTGGAAGCTACACACAGCATCTAAACCTTCAGCTATTTACTTATTACCAATTTTAGCACCATTAGGCACTTTGCGTGAAATTTTATCAGAACATTAGTAGACACCTTTGGTGTTCAAAGGCATGAAACTCCATTTATCTGGCCTCCTAACTGCCCCCAAGGAATGTATTTATGAACCGTTAAAGCTGCTTGTTATGACCTATTACATTAACCCACTTCATATTAATAAATATGTCACATGTACAATGTTTCAGCAGGAAGAAAAAAAATGAAGCAATTTATACTCTTCTGCTGTTGTGCAAGATATTAGCAGTGGCTCAAACAAATCCTGTTTCAGTTTAAGAAAACCATAAATTCATAATTTTATTCTTAATTGAGAAATTCAAGGGTCAGGTTTTCCAAGTCCATGTGTCTGATATTTTAGTGTCTGGTTTATATGCAGTGAAATATCAAATGCAGAAAATATGTAATCAACAAAATACACAAATACAAGGCATCTTTATAAATTTCAGATATTTTTCAAATACAAACAAAAAAATATCTTCTCTGATATTATCCTTCAATGTCAGCGTATTTAACACTAAATTGCAGAAATAGGCACATAAAAATCTGTGTAATACTCACACAAAGGCCAATCAAATAAATCCTAGTTAGATAGGCTCCAAAATTCAACATGATGGTTTATTAAATTTTACTGCATATTTCCTCTTTGCAAGGGATTCTGCAGGCATAGCGGTACAAAGACATCCTTTCGGTTATTGAGTACGGTTTCAAAGACATCCTGTGGACTTTATCTGTGGGTGTAATAAGGGACACACTGACATTCCTTAGACTGTGTTTTCCAGGGCTTACCAAATAAGCTAATGATTTTTTCTTGTAATGTCAATAGCTGGGGAAAGAACAACACACTTGCCTGGAGCTTTAAAAGACAAAAGAGCTTTATACGGAGACTAGGATGCACTTCAGTTTCAATGCAGAGAAGAGGAAAGCGAATCCATATAGATACACACATGGAAATGAGTAAGACTTATGTGAAGCCTATACCATGCTGACTAACATCCCTGGTTCATTGATCTGCACATATTTTGGCAGATAAAAGATTGTTGTGGGCCACAGCTGAACTGAATGCATGGAAAACAATGACACAAGGACTAGACAAACTATCAAAAATTTTGCTATGATACAACAAATACCGGAAATTTTGGAATAGTTGCAATTTCTCAATCATCATTATAATGGACAAATGAAATGATAAAGCCATTATCTTCCATCAGAAATTTGTATGAACACAGAAATTCTGATAAATCAATTTCTCATAAGGAACTTTTGCTAATTTGGCAGTGTAGACTGTCACAGAATACCAAAACATGATTGTAGTACAGCAGCTCCAATCTGTCAACAGTCCCAAGTTCACTGAAACAGGAAAGACAAATACAGCTATTTTGTCACATCTAGAAGAAGTTTATCAATGCAAAAATATTGTTCCTTTTCTTACCAGCATTTGTTCTCTAGGAACAGGCAAATTTAAAAATTAAAAGCATTATTTTTCATGAGTGTTTGTTGCTTGCTTTCAGGGGAAGGCAAAGAAAAAAATATTTGCTACAAATTGAATAATAAGAACTTAAAAACCACTGTCTGTTGTCCCACACAATTTTAAGTAACTATAAAAGAAAGGACCAGCAGAAGAGTAGAAAATTTCACTGTGTGCTTAGGTTAATATTAATTCCTGGGAAAAAAGGCTTAAGAACCAAATACTTTAAATTATACTAGACATCTGCACAGTTTTTTTGTAGTCATTTTGGATTCACATTGACTTTTTTCCCCACACAAACCAATTACCTGATTTCTTAAATTGAAAGTTGCAGAGAAGATGACAGAATGATCTAACATCTTTTTCCATCCTTAATGCCTTCTGTACAAGTATTTATGTTGTAAATGACAAATCATGGGGCTAAAGCCAAAAGTCTTTGATTGAGAGGGAAGAGAGAAGAGAACGTTGCAGTAAGGAATATTGCCAAGAAAATTTTTCTGTTAGTCTTTTAAAATCTTTCATTATTGTATTGTCTCTCTCATCTTAAATTTTAGCCTGACATCTGAATGTTTACAACTCTACAGTATCAAAATTCCTACTTCAGTGTAGTTAGTTCATGAATTTTATTTTTTTTATAATTCTTTTTTTTTTTCTTCCAGAAACAGGAAAGTTGCTCTTTCATCACCACCTAGAAATACGCAGAAGTTATAATTTTTTAAGAAGAAATTTAAGTATTGAGTTACTTCTGATGGAAAATTGAGAAGAGTTATTCAAACATTCTCTGTCTTGTACCTAAGATTAGCTAAAACTGTTTTAAGTTTAGCTAATATATCAAAACAATTCTCCTACATATTGAACAGAAAAGATGCAGTTTTTCATGAAGGACTCTTGCTCAATATCAGGCAGTTCAGGATGACAAGTGCCATGATTTTATTTTTATTTATAAATCTTAAAACTCATGACATTTTTAAATAAAAGAGTATCTTTAAATCCCAAGTTTTTCATCCATATCCACAATGCATATTCATCATATGAATCATCTGATTAACCTAAAGGGCTTTCAATAATCTTGAAGTCAACACAACCTAATTTTCTTTCTATTTATCATGACTATATTTTAGACACAGTCAGCTGTCTTGGCCATAAATAAATTTTACATTTAGAACAAAGTGTAATCTGCTGTACAAGACTGTTGTTGACATAACTCAAAGTACACACAAAATACTAGTGTGACAAATCACTAACATACAAAATGTTAACTAATAAATTAATTTTAAGCCTTCCTAGTTAGTCCCCCCCAAAGGAATACCCATTGTTTGGGGATTTTCTTACTGATGCTTATCCTCTACTTCCTTTTCTGTTCACATGGTAAGTATTATAATTTCAAAAGTACAAGACATTTAACTGCGGTGTTTTAAAATACTATTCAAAACTCTTTTTTCCCCAGAAAATACCTATAAGTCAAGCAGAGAGAAAGTAGCAGAAGAGATATGAACATAAAATTTCCCTTGTTCTCGCTGAATGTGTATATCTGTATATCTCAACCATATCATGGTGGGGTAGTTTGATTTCTTTATATGTATAGTATTAAAACAGATGGCCCACAAGTTTTGCCATGAAAACTGGTAAATTTTTAACATACCTAGATTTCTACCCAAGTAAGTCAGGTAATTACCCACTTCCCACATTTCTGTCATCCCTCTGGCCACGCTGCAGGTGCAGAACCTATGCCACAAAAAAGTAACATTAAGGGATTATGCCTATCATCTCAGGCTGAATATTTCTGAGTCTGAAATATCATTTGCAGAAAGGATTCAGGTGACAAAATGTAAGACCACTGAAAGGAGGGATTGTGTTTGCCTAACTTATTTCAGACACTAAAGACTCCTTGAATTACACCCTCTGGTATCTCAAGGAAAGATGCAGGAAGACAGTTCATTGTGCTCACATTTTTGCTACACGGAAGTAATTTCCAAACTCAAACTTTGGTTTTCCTTTGCTTGCCTTAAAGAAAAAAATGGGACTGAAGAAAAAATGAATGAAATGGTAATGCATTTATCTCATACACAGCAAACTTCCTGTGGACTTACATCAACTGTTGATGAATGGAAATGAGTAAATGGATGGTTAAGCCTTTCTTAATCTGCTCATAATTGAGTTAATCTAGTTAAGTTAATTCACTTTTAATTTATAACAATGGAAGCATATTTTCCTAGCTGGGATGGATCTATTGAAATGTTTTACCGGATTTGAGGTGTAATATCACAGGATGCACTCCATTCTTTTCTTTTAGCTAGAGATATCATGATGAAAACATGTTGTCTAAAAACAAAAGCAGTGAAATCCTACCAATTTAAAACATCATTATCTCTCACTAGACCAACTTTCAGCTGAAAGTATAAGCCACTGGGGAACATTCTGTAAGCATGTGAAACAAAAATTCCTTAAGAAATGCATAACAACATAAAACAGAGTAAGAGCTATAAGCATCCATTCAGCATATTAATGTAGTGCAGGAAACTCAAATATTCTGGAAGTGGCCCTGGGAACAGTAAGTACCAAAAGAAGGGTGATGTCCTGCTTGACAAATACTAGAGTATTTGATCATGTGACTCCTGCCTGATCTTGGTTAAGGAAATGTGCCAGTTCTCCCAGCCAGCCAAGCACAGCAAGATGCACCTTCTCCCCCACTGAGTAGGCAAGTCTTTCGCAGTCCACCCGTCCTGTCTCCAGGTGTCTTATCTACCAGTTTCTGGCAAATTCTGCTGATGTGTCCTGAAGATCAACTCCTCTCCACATTAGCCTACCTGTGGAGATGTTCTCTTTTCTATTTCTGTTCTTTCAGCCTTGACAGGTTTGAGGAGTGGACACATTTGAACCTCATGGAGACCAAATGCAGGGTCCTGCACCTGGGTCAGGGAAATCTCCAACATCAGTACAGACAGGGGGATGAATGGGTTGAGAAAAGACCTGTAGGGAAGGCCTTGGGTATACTGGTGGATGGAGAACTGGACACGAGCCAGCAATGTGCTGTTGCAGCCCTGAAAGCCAACCGTATCCTGGGCTACACGGCCAGCAGGCTGAGGGAAGTGATTCTTCTCCGCTACCTCACTCTTATGAGACCCCATCTGGAGTACTGCATTCAGCTCTGGGGTCCCCAGTACAAGAAAAGCGTGGACTTGTTGGAGCATGTGCAGAGGAGGGCCACAAAAATGGTCAGAGGTCTGGAACACCTCTACTGTGAAGAAAAGCTGAGAGAGTTGGAGTTGTTCAGCCTGGAGAAGAGAAGGCTCCAGGGAAACCTTGTTGCAGCCCCTGAATATATAAAGGGGGCAGATAAAAAAAGAGAGAAAGACTTTTTACCAAGGTTTGTAGTGACAGGACAAGGGGTGATTGTTTTAAACTGAAGGACAGAAGACTGAGACTGGATATAGGGAAGAATTTTTTTACAATGATGGTGGTGAGGCACTGGAACCAGTTGCCCAGGGAAGTTGTGGATGCCCCATCCCTGGAAGTGTTCAAGGTCAAGCTGGATGGAGATTTGAGTAACCTGAGTGAAAGATGTCCCTGTCCGTGGCATCATGTAGTTCAAACAGGTGATCTTTAAAGGTCCCTTCCAACCCAAACCATTCCATAATTCCCTGCAGGAGATCACATTTTCAGCTTCTATCCGATTGCTTCCCAAGCACTTCCCTGCCATTGTAAGCAACCTCACATTCTAAAAATATGACAATGTTTCTAGTTGCAGTTTGTCTAGCTTGAGCTTTTAAACCATTCCATGATTACAAAATTGAAATAAAATTAACTTCTCCTTCATTACAGTTTATTCCTTCATGAGACAAGAAAGAAATCAAAAGACCTCTTAACCTTTCATTAGATAGATTCTCAAGTTTCTCACTGTAAAAAAAAATGCTTTGTAAAGTCTTGCAACACTTTTTGTAGTCTCTTTGCAATATGTAAGCACCGTTTTTAAACAGTGAATACTAGAAATGGATATTAACTTCCAGTGATAATACCACAAATGTTGAAGACAGCAATTTTAATTACACTTGTCATTCTGCTACTTATACGCTCAGAATCATGTTTGATTCCTAACCAAAATTCTACCCATGAACTGAGGTTCAGCTGATTATCTACCCTGAGTCCTAAATTATTTTCTCGGTCCCTACTCCTTAGGACACAATTCAATGTCCATTAATTATATGGAATTTTTTTGTATTTAAAAATAATATATTATTGTAGGGTCCAGAATATAACTTCACAGACTAAAACATCAATGGATTTGGGGTCATTTGCTTATTTTTTTGTATTTTTTTCTTAAGCCTACAGAAGATGATAAATAATTAAGCAATGTTAGCAGTTAAGTAAAATTACTAATTAATTAATGCCCTTCTAAAGTGAGGAAAATAGGGCTTTTTACACCGAAAAATGTAGAAGCAGTATATTGCAAAAATGATGATAGAGTAATTAGGTTGCTTGCTTGAGAAGTACTATTAACAATACCAACATGCAGTGTAATGATTCCACTGATGCATACTATAAGAACAACAACCGAAAGGGTGCAAATATAGATATACCTTTTCAATGCCCAAAGTGACTGCTTAGATACTTTTGATTCTGCGAGAGCATAACCAAAAATTCCCTCAAGCATGATTAGATTTGCCCTCATTTTGGGATCTTCCTGTGAAATATAAACTAACTTTGCTTTACATGCTTTATCTGCACTAGCAATAGGAAAATGTCAATATAATAAAACATTTTCTTTAACCAGATAATATAATGTTTGCATCATTCAAAGTCACATTTTAGATCATTAAATATATTATGTGCCGTATACCCATATTATTAGGCTATTAGTATACCATGACAAGTTCAGAAGTCAGCTCATTAAAAAGTTTTGTAGCTTTCCAAGCCTAGAGCAAGCTTAATTAAAGTCAGTGAAGAATTTTAAATTGAAAGAAAATTGAAGTAGTAGAAAACATAAAATATAATCTACTGAATCATTTGCAAGTTGTGCAGAAAAAGCGAACAGGATCAGTTGTTAATGATCATCTATTAAAAGGGTCACATACGTTACAGCCTAGGTTAGAAATAGCAAAGGAAAGCCCACTTTGAAGAAACTTGACTCATGTATGTGCCTGTTGGGCTCCAGAAGAGGCATTTTTAATTGTATGGTATGTGATGAATTAGTTAAGAGAGCACGGACTCAGTCAGCATGGGTAGGATTCATCGCACTTCACTTAGCTATTTTAAATTATTATATAATAAGTGGAAAGAGATAGACAGTGTGATTCATCTTATTCTAAAGCTGGTTTTTAATACAAGTGGGTGAATCACCCCTCTGCAGATTCGAAGATTTTTGATAAACTGTAGAAGGAGTTTAAATGGCTAAATTAAACTAAAAGCCTGGTTTTGCACAGTTAAAGTTAGGTGAAACAAAATTGATGCCTTAAATGTTTAAGCTAGGTAATGAAAAGTAAAAAAAAAGATGCTCTTTAGACCTACATCATGGCATTTTTTCTCTAGGCAAAACAAAACAAACTGAAAATTATAAAAATTAATCATAATGTACTTTTGAAATAAACAGTTAATTTGAATTATTCAAATTAATTTTCTTTTCTGCAAATATGAGAAGATCTTCCATCCAGGAAGATAAGGTTCAAACGTATTATGATATCTTCTGATTTCTTTTTAGAGGATTTAATTCCAAGAGTGTATTTAGAATTGAAAAAATGTACTGGTCTTCCTTATCAGTTAAAGACTTTCCTTCATCATGTATAGCAGTAACTATCACAATGTGAAAAATTCAAGTTTTGGTAATCATTAATGGAAAATCCCAATGTCATGGTTCCTACCCATTTTTCTCTTTCAGTTTCATGGATTTGCCCCAGATAGTTCTTTGCTTCTGATAATCAAAGCTATTTTTCAAGTTAAGAAGGGACATTTTGGGCCCAAGAATATATTTTTGTATCAAAAACCAAACTTTCTTGATGACAAAGCTAATAGTAACTAAAAACACCTGGTGCTGCATTTTTTCAGTATATATATGCAAAAGCTGCACATGCTAAAAGCAAAAGGGATGAACTATTCAAATGAATGTTGCGCCACATGTCCATTTCATTCTGTATAGGAAATTTATTATCTGGGCAATGCAGCCCTGTCAGCAAATCTTCAGTCTGTTGTTATTGCCAATATAATTGACAGTTGAAGTTATGTCCAACAGCAGCTGCTTCACTCAACTTTCCTAGTTTTGTTCCATCCAACCAGACCAGTGGTCACAGGTCTTTTTTTCAGCACCCATGTATTTCTACTGTACACGTTTGTAGATTACAATCAGGTTTCACTTTGAGTTTATATATATATCTGCAAGTTCTGGTTTAGCCCATCATTAATTAAAATGCCAAGTTGCACTTCACTGTTGTGGTTTTTTTTTTTTCCTATAGTGTTTCTTACTGTTTTAAGAATTATAGCTTTCCTGGATAAAAAACAGTAATAAATATAAAAGTCAGACCCACTGAACATGAAAGTCAGGACTGGGATACTGCTCTAATAGGTCTCACTTTATCTGCTTTCTCCAGATGGACTGAAAATATCTTCCCTAAGAAGGCAATAACTTAAATATTTGTAATAACTTATTTAGAAGGCACAGCATCCTAATTCCTTTAGGATCCAAGCAAAGGTTAGTTCCCAGGCTGCTTTTAAGTAAGCGTACATCACAGTATTTCAGGAGTGCATGTTTTCTGATTTGCTGTAACAGCAAATAGCTATCCCAACCTCAGAGCTGCCAGTCAGCAGACTGCCAGGGTACTTTTCCTTGTTGCATGTCTAAGAAAAAAGGTCTGAGTAATATTCTCACAAAATTTCAGAACTTTAAAAAATAACCTAAAGGTAAGGGTTTCAAGGCTAGTTAATGGGATTCGGATTCCCAATCTATACAAGAAATGAAAGAAAATTATTTCCTACAGCTTTGAAATCACAAACTGGTGAACTATCATGTTTTATATATATGTATAATAAATTATTATAAATATATGAGTTTATAAAATAAACTGGTGGGTGTGTATAAACACAAAGAAATCATCTGGAACACAGGCGAAGCACAAGCGAGTAATTGTTCCATTAATTGCTGTAAGAGACATTACACCAAGCAGGCACTGTTGAGACAGATTTAGCTGGAAAGTGTGATTGCCAAAGAATTTTACGAGATTTTTCCACAATGCAAGTCATATTTATAAAAAAGGGCTATGAAATCAATCACTTTATTGAACTCTGATTGTAGGAGTATAACTACATAATTAGGTTTTAAATCATTACAGCATCCTAGATGAACATGTGTTTTATACCAACCATTTAGCAGACCTGGCAAAAAACAAGCATAACATAATAATATGTATTTCTTAAACAGTATCAGGTATCAAATTTAATTGTATAATAAACCCAAGTGTTTAAGGAAGCAATGAAATAATGCCAACAGAACTATATGCTGTTGCTCCCTCTGTTTCCCTGGAGGCTTACCTCACTGTTTTTCTGCGTCATCCAATTCTGTAAACATATGTGAGGACCCCGGTCAAAGCAGGAGAGACACCAAGAGAATCGGCACAGCAGTCTCTTAGGACAAAATTCCATTAGCTTTGACATCAGCTTCCAAGAAGGGAGACAGCACAGCTTTAAGAAAGAGCAATGCTGCGGGTTTGGTACCTCCTCGATCAATCTATCAGAACATATATTTACTTCTGTTTGATCTTTCTTCCCCTGGGATTTTTTTTTATTTAACTTTGTAAGGTTAGTGGCACATAATAGAATTGTTTTCATATTTGTACTTAAAGTCTCAACTGAATTGGTAATATTAAGTATAGCACAATGTAACCTGAATCGAGCAAAGAAAGAATGCTGCAGTTTTACCTTCTGACCTAACTTAACAAGAGATATCTTCAACAAGGTTAAATTTCTATCCAAAATAAAAATCTCAGTGTATTTCAATGGCATGTTGCACTGAGTCATATAAGAAGATAAATCTAGACCTCCCAAAGTTAAGTTTAAAATTTATTTCAGTTGTCAGTTCTTGATTCTTCCTTAAACTTCTTTCTTCCCCTTTTTGCTCATTCTGATTAGTACTTTTATATTTAAACACCTCTCATAGTTTCTCTGCTAGGGTAATAGGAAACTAATTCTGGCTCAAGCAAAATCTTCCATGCAAAAGCAAATTTTCAAGGTTCTTTCTTAAGCGTGCTTCTAACATGCTTCTCCTGGCTGGTAGTGATAAAAGGTTTGCCATCCAAATGACAGTAATGCCACAGTGGGCTTGTGAAACAAGGTCAAAGAGTTAAAAATTCAATAATAGGATATTGCCAGAGTTTTCAAGGGAAGTAACTTAAATATGCTTATCAAAAAAAGGTGACCTAATTCCGGCCAGAGTGATGGCTGGGTTTCAGGTATCAGTTCATCTGATTTGACTAGTAAAAGGCTGTAAAGATAGGCTGAGAGAAAAGAGAGGGATGCTTTATAAACATGTTGTGACATTGGGTAATTAAAAAATTAACTGCTTGGGAAAGATTGTGGAATTGCCAGATTTTTAAACACGTTTTCCCTGCTCAGCAGTAGAAGAATGGACTAAACAATATCTCAAGGATTTGACCCGCTCTATTTTCTGACACCAGTATTTGAACATGATAATGGAAAAAGTAATTCACAGTAGCATAAAAATTATTCAGAAGCATACCATTTCAATTTTATTTCGCATTTAGATCATATGGCCAAATGACCACTGCTTAGATATACTATCTACATACAGATAGTGTTTCCATAACACTCAAAATTTCAGTCCTCTGTATTTGATAATGCCCTGAACAGCAGTAGATGAATGAGCCAAAGCAGAATGGCAACCCATAAAGAAACTGTATCACAATTGCCAGTGTAAATACCATCTGTATTGACCTTACATTCTTTAAAATTTCCCAGGGTGTCTTATTTTCAGCATTTAGGAAAGCAGAATGGCCCAAAGTACACATTAGTTTATTAATGGGAGATAAAATTCAGATAAAGAGATCAGGAGACAGGAAGAAAACACAACTGCAAGTATTGATCCTGATTTTGATGTCATTTTAAGGTATTATTTGGGCAAGGAAGCAGCTTTCAGAAAACAGGAGGACATTATTAGGATTCAGGAGGAAACAGAAGAACTGAAATAAGAGGACTCTGTCCTCTTATTGCCAGAACTTGAAACTCACTGTGATGCCGAGAGAAATATATCAAGTTTCACATTTTCAGGGGAACTGTCATAACTTCAAAAGAACTAATTATGGTTCATAAGTAATTTTCCATATTGACACAGAGTCTACAAAATAGTGAAAGAAATGAATCACATGGCAACTACTTTTTCCAAAGGACCTCCAGAATTTAAACCACTATAAATTCCTTGAATTGGTATCCAAAATATGATCTTAGGTCATTAAAATTTTTATCACTGTGAGTAAAAAAATGCATCTATCAAAACTGTCATTAATTTGCGTATCAGAGACCACAGCAAATTTACAGTGATTGCATAACAATTCAGACATCTCTGTATCCAAGTCACTCATTACTGTGAAAAAAATATTTATCCACTTCTTTTGTGAGTTCTGCTAATATCACATAGATGAGGAAAGCAAATTAATTATCATAACACCTTTCTCCACAGAAGTGTGTATCTTGGAGACCTCGGCAGTCTTTGATAAAATGTAACCACATAAACAGTATATAAATAGATCAGGCAGGAAACTAGTAAATTAGGTCTGCGGAGGCATCGTTCTCACTGAAATCAGAGGCAGAAATAGGACAAGGTCAGGCCTTACAATCCTGTAACAAGCAGCAACACTGACAATATGTTGGTATAACCATATTGATTTCAATAACTATGTTTTTGATTTATGCTGGTGTCAGCTCAGAAGCAAGTCTACACACATTTTCATGTCCACCTCAGTTTAAACAAAGCGCTCTGACAGAGTCGTCAGCACCAGCAGCTATTTCACACCTCTGCTGTGGACTGCTCACTGCAAGAGTGACCTCACTAAGCCAACAGCAAGACTTTATACTAACATACTATCAGACCAACATATGTTAGTAAAAAGTGGGTGTAACTTTTTAACAAGCAGCTGCTGAGATAAAAGACAGTCTCATGCCTGAGAAAAATTCAAGTAAATTGTGCAATGGCTGAGTTTTCCTCAGAGATTTCTAATTTGGAGAATTTAAACCTCGGTCCCAGATGGTGAATCATTCATAAAATTATCTTCATTGACATCCTTAACATCAGTTTATCATAATATCCCTTTCTTCATTACTTATGGTATCTATGCAATCAATGGCTATTACAGCTTTCAGTTTGGTTTTTAAAATACTTCGTAATTACTCTGGTGACATCCCCTTTCCTATCTGTGACAATAGGCTTTTACTTTCTGTGTGGTGAATTAATGACATTAATTAGCTCTATGCCTTGACAACACACAATTTCTGCCCAAGGGCTTCCTCAAAAAAGAAGGAGAATAAATGCAATGAATTTGGTGTCTCTTGAAGAGAAATGGTGAGACGTAATGCATACGGCATCCTGAAGATCTAGAACCCACTCCAGGCTTGAATAATATCACTTCAAGTTTAGACTTGTGTGGTCAGAATTAGGCCAGTTGCATGTTTTTCAGGCCCAGGGCAAAATTGGGGTGAAATGTACTTATTTAGTTCAAAAACAGATCAGTTAAATGAATAATAAAAATTTCATTTCTTCACTATTGAATCTACTAATCCTTATAATACGTGACGATCATGGGGAAAATTTATTGATTTCCCACTTTGGAAGTGTAGTTACTTATTGGTTGCTAATGCCTCCAAAGAGAAAGGTTGCTCAAAAGCCAGTCTCTGTGTTTAAGAACACAGATATTGTGGGATGCACATATGCAAACATAAAGTATTTACAAGCACCTGTGAACCTGAATGTGTGTCGTTCCCCCTGAGCAACACACATCAATTCTTAAGCGTGAATTCTGAAAATGCAAAAAACCAAGTATGTGTTTCTAAGCGAGAAGAGGCAGCTTTAGAGAAACAAAGTAGAGGCAGTCCATGAAAATCAAGCCCAAAAGGCCATGCGATACAATGAATATTTTTATAAATTACTGCCAAGGATGGGTTTTCTGTTTGATCTGCAAATACCAGTTGCACCCTGAGAAGCAAATTTTTGCATCCAAGTATAAATATCATTGCACAAATGGATATTTCTAGTATACAAATAGTGCACAAATGCACAATCCTGTGTGGATGGGTGAGAATTTGGATATAAATGTTCAAATAGACAACAGAATAAATTATAAATATGTTATGAGAAGTACAGATTTAGGATAGCATAACATTAGTCACATATAAGCATTGAAATGTTAATGGAGTGCTTGGGCAATCCACATACCTCATGCAAAAGCAATGAAGTTGCTCTCTGAGCAGGGGCAAAATAACTGATTCCCCCCACCCTAAGATTATTTTAGACATTCCCTGTCATGTTGAATTTCTGAACTGAAGACATTGATGATATCCATTTATATCATTGTTGTTCTTTTATGCAGGGTGACATAAATGATATGAGGCATCTCAACAAGATAATAGCAGGCCAGAAAACCATACCAGGGGCTTTGCATGAACTCAGTCGCAGCTCGCCATCACAAAATACATGCTTTCCTTCAGAATTTTTATATAATGAAGAAGAATTACATTATTGTTTCTGTTCCCCAAACATAATTAAGTGTAGCACATCTTTAGTAATTAATATTTAATTAGAACCTGATTTTCTGTAAAACTCAGGAGGTAAACAACTGCATTCTCCATTTACTAATTTACATCGGGTGGAGTGTGGAAGAGGAAGATTTACCACACCAATGGTAACATTAATACTGTTCAAACCGCACATGTAGAGCTTTGATCACCTTCAAAATGATATTGGGACTACTAATGTAACATTGATGCAGTGCCACAGTATTACGAGGAGTAAAAAGTGTTACTGTTACAGAGTATGCCCTTCTATCAAATACTGTGTAAATGACTAATTAAATTAGTTGTTCTGATGCTGCACTGACCTGAGCATAGTCTTTACTATAGCATTGAGAATTAACACCTCTGACAGCAGGCCTGGCCAAAATGAGATAAATTTTATGAAAGTATTTTAGATTCCAGCGTTATATCAATCACAAAATGGAAATAATTTTAAGGGGTTGTGGATATTTTAGAAAAAGCAAGGCAGACAGCCCAAATGTTAGGGGGTCACAACACATCACCAGTTCAAGCCCTTTCCCTGAACCAGGGTCTCACACATTCCAGTCAAAGAGTTACTGTTTATCTGTTCATCTTGTTTTTTTCCCACCCCACCCCCTTCTCTTATTTTTATCCATCTCCATTCCCTGGGAAGTGTTCACATGAAGGTTTGATGATGAAAGTGTGGTCGAAACAGCTGCACTTCTGCAAGAGTTTAGGTTTCCAGAAATTACTATTTTGAAATTGAAAAGAGTTTTGTCAATGTTCTTTCATCCTCACCTTCATACCCTGCTTGAGAACAGTGACTATGACAAAGCATCCTGGGGAAATGGAACTTATTTTCACAGTAAGGTTAGGCAAGGGGTGCAATTGCATCCCTAAAAACTGAAAAGTCTTGTAAAAGGAAGAAAAACCCTGTTCTAAGACAGGAGCCCTAGGGTTCTTATTCACGTCTGTCTATTTGAGACTCTGTATTGAACCAGTCACATCTAATTAATGAGTTATTTTTAAGAGATGTAAGCTACAATGATAGCTTAATACCCTAACAGCTTTGGTTTCTATAAGCCCAC
This sequence comes from Anarhynchus alexandrinus, assembly GCA_008711295.1. Lineage (NCBI taxonomy): Eukaryota > Metazoa > Chordata > Aves > Charadriiformes > Charadriidae > Anarhynchus > Anarhynchus alexandrinus. The sequence continues at coordinate 3,896,618 of VUYV01000033.1, read as the reverse complement.
CACATCTCATTATTCTCAGGATAATAGTAAAGCTAGCATAGAATGGAAGTTTTTAGGTAGTTTATTCTTCGAATAAATCACTACCCGGGACCTAAACAAGAGAGATCAGCAGAAATGTTGTGGTATCAATACAGCCCTATTTATGTAGTACATAATTGGTGTATTAGGGTTTATGAATTTTTTCCCTCTCAAAAGATCCAGCTGAATCAGTTAGTTCTTAAACCATTCAAGGGACAGGCTTGTTTTGACTAGCCAGAAAGAAAGCAACAAAAGACAATACTGTTTCAGTGAAGAAGCATAAGACAGACCAGAAAATTTATTGAGAAGTCATTTTCATGGCAATGAAAGAACAAGAGTTATGTATTGGTGTGAGCAGACTGAAATTGCCTTTTAAAAACAGGTCTGATACTGACTTAGTGTTGAGGGCGCTCTTTTCCTGTGCTTATATTTGTAAGAGCCGAACATTTAGTACAAACTCGGTGGAATAAAAAGCTTCAGTCCATGGCTGGCAAGGGCGAGGCTGACAGTGGTTGCACTAGAATTAGGAACATGCTGCCCCGGAGTCTCAGCAATGCTCAAACACATATTGATGCTAATCCCTCCTCACCTCCAGCAGGCTGGCAGCAGTCTTCATATTAGTATGCAAAGCCATTTATTACTGGAAAAATAGGGTTATTCCTCCTCTTGAAAGTATGGATGTATTCACTCTTGTTTATTTGTTAGCTTTAGCAGAAAGTGGATTTGGTTTTTATCGCTGTTCTTTAAACCTTTAGGGAGATTAAGCCCTGGCACACATACTGACCACATGCTCCTAATCCCCCCAAAACATCTTTTTTTTTTCAGACCACTTTTATATGTGGTATGTAGAAAGGAATCAAATAAAATTTAAACCATTGTCAGTAAACGATTGTTTTTTGTTACTGTAACACATGTAAGAATCCAGCGGGCCTCCCTCTCACAGCTGTGATTTTGGTGATGAGTAAAGGTGTATACAAAAACTTGCATTTTAACTTTTGCCTGAGACACAAGCCTTATAAATCTCATCTATGTATATTTTCAGCAAACTAGCATTTTTAAGAGTACAAACGCAGTAAATCCTGTGAAAATGCACACCATAAAAAGGCAGTTAAGAAAATTATTAATGGTGATAGCAGCCCAACAGTAAAAGTGTACCTGTTCTAAAGTACTTCCTACAGAAATCCAATATGTTACTTTATTTTAATAAGTTCTGCCAAAAAGTCTGAAAATATACAAGCAAACTCCCTTAAGACATCCACCTAAGAATAATTTGCTGCTCCAAAAACTATCTGAAGCAATTTTCAGCCCTGCAATTAAACTAGGTTTCATTTCCTTTTTGTTTTCTTTTTAATCCTCCCTTTGCAGAGATAGAGGGTTTATAACTTTTAGAGAAAACTGTCGGGCTGAAAATGAGATACAGAAATACAGAGTATTTAAAGACAATCTACTGCAGATTGCAACAGTCCTGAATTGTAGTTGCTAGTGCATCAGTAATACCAGGGTGACAGCTTAGCAAACATTTCACATGGATGGTTTCACAAAGAAGTCAGTCATAATAGTTCATACTGCAAACTCAAACTCTCCAAAAGCTCAGATGTTATACACTCACAGGAAATGCAAGTCAAACACAATCTAGGTAGATAAAAATACCATTATGAACAGAATCATTTACCTCTCTTCAGTTATCATGAATTTTGTTAAAATGATGGATTAATGTCACTNATTTAGAGTTTGGTCTTCTACGTTAAAATTCCCATGCCAGAAAAGTTCTGAACATGTAATGTAAAGTGGTTCTGACAAGGGTATCGGTTTTAATGATTTTAATCTCACCAACTGACTGTAACAGTGAATATAATATTTTTTTTTTCTTTCCCATTTCATTTTCTCTTTTCTGATCACATGAAACACAAAAATTATGAGAAGTTACCAACACTGGATTTACAATAGTGAAGAGCAACCAATAAGGAAATTTAGAATAAAATGGCATTTAGAATAAATAGATGTTAATTACATAGGGTTTTTCTTTTTTATAAACTGGACAGATTTGTAGTGGAATGCATTCATATCATCATTTACCACTATCAATTTACCTCAAAATATCATAAACATTACAGATGAAAAGAAGTAACATTCCACAGCAAGGAAAGAAAATGGTGGTTGAAATACCATTTTTCATTTCTACAAATTTTCAATTGAAATTTTGTGGTGAACTTGTTTTTAAACCTTGCCTCAGGAGAGCTGACACTAGACATACAGTTAGACAGCCCTGGACAGATGGCAATTATTTCACCCATTTGATAACTCACTGTACTTTCAGAATGACTGTTATCAACCTTGCCTTTTTTCTGCTTTAATTACTGATTGACTTTTAATATTTTCCGTTTGTTCCCTTAATGTTATCAAAATATTAAATTTTAGAGACCACTTTGTCCATAAAATACAACAGTTTATTCAAGACATATTCACTTTTTCATTAGATGCCATAAAAAAATGAGTTTATAGGGACCAGCTGGTCATTGCTGGGCCTACGATTGTTCTGTGTAATCCACTTACCAGCTCTAAATATGAGTTCTCTGTAGGGAAGCTGAAAAGCAAATCAGCACTGAAATTTTCTGGAAAGGACTGAGAAGAAAAGTTTTCCTCACAGAACCTTTTCAAAACTGTTGGCCACAAAGAACAATGGGATGTCGGTTTTAGGAGAACAGCGGATGTTCCTACCCTTTTAAAAATCACACCCTAAATGTCACTGTTAATATTGAAAGTTTTGAGCACCTCTGGTTTGGTCCTCTTACTGCATTTTCTGTGATCCTTAAACTTCTCCTAAACATTATACTGTTTTAAAACAACTCTAAGATTTTCCAAATAATTTTCCATATATAGCAATGTGATATATATGCATTAGTTCATGGCTCCAAGATTTATCCACATTTCTAAAAGCCAGAATTTAGAGAACTACAAATAAAAGAGGAGTTTTACTGTAATTAATGTATTTTAAACTATGTCTGCTGTCTCAGATTTTGATGGTCTTAACAAATTTTAATAAATGACACTTTTCCTTGTTAAGAGACAATATTCTTAATAAGGACTGAGGGAAGATAAAATTCAAAGAAAGAGGAATTAAATAAACATGATTCTTGTCTTAAAGTAGGAGAAGGAGGGAAAAGTCACAAAATTCAAGGCCAATTAGCTCAATTTCAACTCCTAAAAAGTGGTAGCACAAATATTCAAATGCTGTCTGAGTACTTACAATATAAGAAAGATATGAAGATGAGTAACAGTGACAGTGGATCCATCAAAACAAGTCATCTCAAAATAATCTAATTTTTTTTCCATGATACCATAATAGGCCTTTTGGACAGAGGAAAAGCAGTCACATTGTCATCTAGTTTAACTTTAGAAAGCCTTCTGATGCTCTCCTATATGACATTTTGACAAGCAGACCAGGGAAACACTGCTTGGATGGAATTACTACCGAGTGCTGTTATTGACAGCTCACTGTCAGGCTGGACAAGGGTTTGCCGTACCCTTCCACAGGGGTCTGAGCGTATTCATTATTTTCTTTAATTGTTTAAATAAAGAAATCAGAGGTATGGTTATTACATCTGGAACACAACACCATGGTGAGAGCCACAAATACATTGGATCAAAACGATCTCAACAAATTGAAGAAGTCTGAAGAAGATTTAGTACAAATAAGGGCCACATCACTGCAGAATGGGAATAACTGGTAGAGAGCAATAATACCCCATTAGTACCAGTGGCTGTAAATGCCAGAAGCTGAACATGACAATATTTTGTGCAAAAGTGGCATTTTGAGATGTGTAAAGAGATTATTTTTAAAGACTCTTCCATCCCATTCAACACCAGCAAGACTTCAGATGGAATATAATATCCAATTTTGAGAACAGCATTTTAAGAAGTTTATGGAACAGCAAGAGAAGCTTCAGGGGAGAGATTAAGAAAACAAAACCTAAAGTAACTGATTAAAGGAACCGGGTCTATTTAGTTCAGAGAAGAAAAGACTGAGGGACAATATGACAATATGAAAAATGTAAAATGTAGGAACAACAAGAAAGCAAAAAGGTCTTATTCCTGTCCACAGTGGATGTGAGATTAAAATAAGCTGAAAATTTAAGATCATTATTCCAAGACATGGAATAACAACTTTCATCTGCAAGAATAAAGACTTAAGTTAAACCTAAGGAAAAACTCTCTAGCAGAAGGCAGTGAAGCAATGAATTGCCTGCAAGGGCTGTGAAAATCTCTCTAGCAGATTTTTTTCAAGAACAGGCTGGACAAGCATCTGTCAGCAGTGACAACAGTACAGTTACTCCAGGCTTTGGCAGTAGGATAGAACCACTAACTCTTCAAAATCAAACCCAAATTTATTTTATACTATTTTTATGATCCTATGCTGGTTGCTAGTTATCTGTCAATACACAAGTAAAAGCTTACAGACTGAGCCACAATGTACAATATATAGTAACATGCTTTTAAGAACAGTCTGTAAAACCAACAGGTATGCTTGACTTCTGTTGAAACTTCACCAGAGAATTTACTCAAGGACTGAAACTACGAAAATCACGAAAGGAGTGTCTGAATTTTAAATGTAGATATGAGGGGTAACAATGTAAATCTAAGACCACATATGACAGGTTTCTACTAAAGAATAAGACCGATAGGCAGTTAAAAATTATATTCTTCCACAGACTTACATGCACACATTACAGCTGTACTGTAACAGTGATTCCATTAAAACCAAAACAAACAGAAAAAAAAACAACAACCAAACAAAAACAAAACCCCAAAACAACCAATGAACCAACCAGACAAACAAACCAAAAAAATCCTGACCAATAGCAAACCAAAAGCAAAACCTTTTATTTTTTTTCAGTTTTAAATATTTGGAGATTCACAATATTATGTATCTGGAATAGAAGCAGAAATGTTCCATTTTTCACATCACAACCTGCAGAAACCCATCTGACAAGTTTTAAAAGTGATTCTGAATCAGATTTCAGTCATAGCCACACTGCTAACTCAAACTTCTCAATGTCTGAGGTGACCCCAGGGGAAATACATGTCTGCACAAGTAGTGATTTAGTTTTGCATTAGAACTTAAGGCTAAAATGCATACATCTGAGATCAATAGGAATTTTGAATTAAATTATGTCCCTTTTTTCATCTTTCTTTTTTTTAATGGGTTTTAAGTGACTTCTCCATTAATATTGTTATTAAGTATTTATGTAACCAGAGCAAATATTGAGCAGTATGGAGAAGATATCAGTTTGATGTTCCCCCTTCCAACAACAGAGTCCATGTCCTATTTCAGATGAACTCCTCAAGCCTGCAGACAATGGTGACTGGCAAAATATCCATGAACTTCTGAAACTGTCAGATCTTCACTGCACTTCTACTGCCAGATTTGCAGTAGGTAAGGAGTCATAAGGCAAGCTGCTCAAAGCAGAAACGGTGATTTACAGCTGCTGTTATTTCTCCTTCCTTCTTTCTTTGGTGTCTCCACTCATGTCCCATCCTTTCAATGGTTCTGACTATGGAAACCTCATTGTCCTTTAACAGCAAATTAGTACAATTCTGTTTATTGATCAGTCCCTGCCATTTCAGAACCCCATTTCTTTAAGCAAGTTAATAAAAGTGCATAACTTTAACTCTGTATAAAGTCCTTCATTTGTAAACATGGAGCAGAGAACACCTTTAAAAAAAAAGATTATGTATTTGTCAACTGAAATTGTATAATGATCTCTAGCACTTATATCTCATCTCTATTGTTTATACGTACATCTTTTGTTACTTAAATCTTCCTGAAAGAAAAGATATTCAGAACATTACTTCCAGGAAGCTTCTCACATTGTCAAAATCATTTCTATTTGTTTGCAAGAGTAGTTATTATTATGCTTAAAATGCATCTTTATTACATTTCTGCCAGCTGAGTGATACTTACAATTCCATTAAGGTGACCGCTAACAAAGCAGTTAGGCACAACATTATATGGATAGAGTCACTAAATTCAGCGAGTCAATAGATGACTTGTTAACTGCAGTTTTATGTCTTAAGGAGATTCTTCCTAAAATGAAAGGTTATAACCTTGATTTTTAAATCTAACTTAATATTATTTGATATTCCATAAGAAAAGCTTGAAATTCATTTCCTCCAAGACCACTAAAAGATTTACCAGGTGAAATAAATTATCATGATAGCATTGTAACACTGAAGGACTGCACAACAATAATAACATATACCAGCATCACTGTGTCTCAACATTTCTTCAGGAACATATCAAAGGTAAAAATCTGAATATGTTTACATATATTACCTCATTGTTCCTGTAGAGTAAGACCTCTAGTCTTATCAATAAATCATAGAATCATAGAATCATAGAGTTACATTGGAAAGGACCTTTAAGATCATCAAGTCCAACTGTTAATCTAGTACTGCCAAGTTACCACTAAACCATGTCCTTCAGCGCTATATCTATGTCTTTTAAATACTTCCAGGGATGGCAACTACACCACTTCCCTGGGCAGCCTGTTCCAATGTTTGACAACCCTTTTGGTGAAGAAATTTTTCCTAACATCTGATCTAAACCTCCCCTGGCACAATTTGAGGCCATTTTCTCTTGTCCTGTCACCTGTTACTTGGGAGAAGAAACTGACCCCCATCTTGCTCTAGCCTCCTTTCAGGTAGTTGTAGAGAGCAATGAGGTCTCCCCTCAGCCTCCTTTTCTCCAGGCTAAACAACCCCACTGCCCTCAGCTGCTCCTCATAAGGCTTGCTCTCCAGACCCTTCACCAGCTTTGTTGCCCTTCACACGCTTCACACGCTCCAGCACCTCAATGTCTTTCTTGTACTGAGGGGCCCAAAACCGAACACAGTACTCAAGGTGGGGCTTCACCAGTGCCAGGTACAGGGGGACAATCACTTCCCAGTCCTGCTGGCCACACTATTTCTGACACAAGCCAGAATGCTATTGGCCTTCTTGGCCACCTGGGCACACTGCTGGCTCATGGTCAACAGGCTGTCGACCAACATCCCCAGGTCCTTTTCTGCTGAGCAGCTTTCCAGCCATTCTTCCCCAAGACTATATTTGCATGGGGTTGTTGTGACCCAGGTGCAGGACCCAGCACTTGGCCTTGTTGAAGTTCATACAATTGGCCTTAGCCCATTGATCCAGTCTGTCCAGATCCCTCTGTAGGGCCTTCCTACCCTCAAGCAGACCAGCACTCCTGCCCGACTTGGTGTTGACAAACTTACTGAGGGTGCACTCAATTGCCTCATCCAGATAATTGATAAAGATATTAAACAGAACTGGACCCAATACTGAGCCCTGGGGAAGACCACTTGGCCACCAACTGGATTTAACTCCATTCACCACAACTCTTCGGGCCTGGCCACCCAGACAGTTTTTTACCCAGCAAAGCTTACACCCATCCAAGCCATGAGGACCCAGTTTGTTCACGAGAATGCTATGGGAAAGGTACTACTGATCATGAAGAAGAATAAACTAGTTTGGTTCTATGTAAATAAAATTCCATTTGACAATGTCCTGCAATTTCTTGAAGAAATAATTACCAGATCATTTTCATATGCATGCAAAACTCTTAACAAATATTCCTGTAACATAGAAGAAACTTAAACCAGATACAAATAGGAATGTAGACTTTTTTCTTTCATCTATTCTTGGAGTAAAAAAAGTCAAAGGAACAGGAACGTCAGGGCAGAACAGAGCTAACAGAGGCAGGCAGCAGACACAGCAGCTTGCTCCACGTTTTTGCAGTTCTGCTTGTAGATCTTCTGTGAACTCCTGGGGTGGCCGGGGACTCTGGGAACCCCTGGAGGATAGGCAGGGTGCCTGCTGTGTTGGGTAAAGGCAGCCGTGGGGGCCTGTGACTTCCAGCATCTTCTAACAAAGCTGTTCCTGCCCAAAGGGTGCTTTGAGCTTCCAGCTGACTCTGAGCAGGGAGAGTCAAGCACCCATTCAGCAGGTGCTGGGAGAGGTGCACATAAGGGGCAGCCCAGAGTGCATTTCCCAGAGAAGCGGTTTCTACTGAGGGTGCCCAAAAGCTGGCTAGAAACTCTGCTGCTGAAGAAAGTGTTCATGTGCTCAGCAGTGGTGGTGGTGGTGGTGGTGTGCCACAGAGTACATCCCCAGCACACACCTGAGCAGCTACCCCAGCACATCAGAGGTTCAGACCAAGCTCCCGAGGGAGGATGCATCTCTGCAGGCCTCTTACTGATCCTGGGGCTGGGGGGTGATGGGCTCCCTGCCTGCAGGAGGTGTGTGCTGGGGAGCACCCACATCATCAAGTAGAGGAGCTGTGCCAAAGGAGGGGAATGAAGAGTCTGTGCTTATTGTGTTCAGAAATGGACACTCCCAGGATGTTGAAGCCTGAGACTTACAATGACAGGAGAAAAGCTCCTTCTCTGATTGGCAACTACAGAACAGGCTCAGTGTCCTGGTAGAAGATGAGCTGCTGAGTCTGAGCAGGAGGTTGAGAGGGTGATCCTTCCCTTCTCCTGAGCACTGGTGAGACCACAGCTGAAGCGCTGTGTCCAGTCTGTGCTTCCCAGTAAAAGAGAGACATGGACATACTGGAGTGAGTCCAGGAAAGGGCCACAAAGATGATTAAGGGCTTGGAACACCTTTCATACAAGGGGAAGCCAAGAGAGCTGGGACTTTTCAGCTTGGAGAAGGGAAGGCTTGAGAGTTGCATCTTATCAGTGTGCATAAATATTTTATGGGAGGAAGTAAAGAAGACGACGCCAGACTCTTCTCAGTTGTGTCCAGTGACAGGACAAGAGACAATGGACACATACCAAACTACAGAAAATTCTGTCTACGCATAAGAGAAAGCTTTTTCTTAGTGTGCAAGCAGGCAAACAGTGGAATAGGTTGGCCTGAGAGGTTGTGGAGTCTCCATCCCTGGAGATATCCAACATTCAACTGAATGCAGACCTGAGCAACCTGCTGCTGTAACTCAGTATACTCTGAGCAGAGAGGGTTGGACTAGACATCTCCAGAGGGCCAGCCTCAACCATTTTGTGATTTTGTGAGCAGTAACTCGATTTCTTAGTCTGGCGATCCCAGACTTTCAGAAAGTAGCAAATGATCAATGACAATGACATGAATATTTTGAGCCATTTAACTGCACCACCAAGCCAGGATAGGTGTAAAACAGCCACAGAGAGCTTTCTTTGCTGCCTCATTTCCCACTGTTAAATACCAAATGAGGAATACCTTAAAAATCAACTTAATATGTTTCATGAGCCTCGTCTCTAAATGCAAAGGGATATTATAATTCAATGCATGTATTGTCTGCGTGAATCTATGCAATGCAGACTACACAATCCTGAATGAGAAAGGAAGATGACCCATGAAACACCCACACAATTAATTGTTGTCAGCCCAGTGGAAAGACTTCAGGAGCTCAGCTTTGTGTTGGAGGAGCTAACAAAGGCTCAGGCATTTAAGAAGTTATACCTGTAGTCAAGGCACTCCTATGATACATATGATTCTTATGCTTATTCTCGCATGGAAATGTATAATGCTTTCTCTTTAGAAGTAAGATTGAATAATAAACTAAATAGCTGAATATGCGTAAATAGAAACAAATCTTTCCATCTCTCTGTAAAACTCTAGCTCTAGAGTATAATTAGGAACTAATAAAAGTCTTTGTTGCAATTCCACAGATCTTGTCTCTTACAGATAATTCCTGATAATGGACTGAATAGTCCCAGAAATTAATACGAGTAATTTAATTAAAAATAGACAACCTTTTTGGAAGTGCTGCTTTCTAGAAGACCTGCTTCCAGGAATGACAGTGGACAGGTCAGTGTAGAAAATTGCATACAAAATGACATAACCTTAGGATATACACAATGGAATGGGCTGTAAAACTCTTCTGTTACAGTCGTTTTTCTCATTCCTGTGAACTGCTCTTTTAGGATCCATTTAGCAATTAATTGCAGTCCTCACTAGATGATAATGCTGCAACAGAAATCTACAGAATAAATTGTGCCAGTGCAAAAGAGGCAGTGATTGGCAGGCCTTTCTTAATTACGGCATTAGGTTTAGCACTTGTGTTAATCTGAAATTCATTAACATGTCTCCAGATACCACTAGTTAAATCCAGTTTGCCAACAGGCAGAGTCAGCTCTGGAATTAGTGCTTCAGAAAACCTTGTTTACTGCCTGCTGTCCTCTGGAAAAAAACACACTGAGGTCAGGTTTCCTGACATATTGTTTGACTGGATTCCCAAAACAATTCTGTGATATTCTCAAGGGGCAAGTCTGTACAGACAAAAGCTAGAATGAGGTTTGTGCCAGAAACACTTATCTACAAGTAAATCTCTTATTTCTTCAAACAGATTCTTAATTCCTCTTTTTATACTGTATTGATATAGTCTTTCATGCTGCATTTTCATAATCAATAGCTATTCTACCCATATAAAAATCTCTGTAGATGATACAGACAGAAATGAGAATGAGAATAAAAGCTACATAAATTTTTCAGAAATGGCAATGATCCTGGTATCTTGTTTTGACAGATAACTTATTTACTTCACAAGGAAAGCATGACAGATGTAACCTCTCCAGGTTTCAGAATTTTATTCCGTGGGAAATGACTGATTGAAATTGAGAAGACGGGGATCAGAAGCTGGATTGTAAAGTGGATAAGGAACTGATCAAAAAGGGGATCAAACAGGTTGTGTTGAAAGTGTCTGGGTATTGGTGGGTTCCCTGTGCAGTTCTTCACAGTCTAATAGGAAAATTTTAGTGTTTTCACCAGTGACTATTCCCCCAAAGGGCATTTTTTTTGCCCTTTGGGGACAGAGAATGTGCTAATGAAATGTGACGATAGTGTGAAGATGGGATGCATCAGTAATACGGAACGAGATCAAACATCACATGGCAGAATCTGGGTAATCTTAGGGACTGGAGCAATAAAAAAATAAGATGATATGTATACTCTGATGTATTTATAGGCTAATAACAGGAACTTTGCTAGGAGTACAGGGCACATGTGTTTCCAGCTACAAGAGAAGAGAAATAGTGTAACGGTTCAGATAAATCTCACTTTAGGCTCCTGTCTTTCTCTTCAGGCTCTTTCTTCAGACACATTAAAGATGTATTATCTACCTCCATAATGTTGTAAAATTATTTTTATTTCATATTTTGATCTTTGATACAATTACACTGGGATTCTGTATATTATCCAAACTTTTTCCTAATCTTATTTTGTAGACCTTTCTTATTATAATCTCAGAGCAGTAAATTTTGCAAGGATTTGATATAGATCTTCTTAGATCCTTAAACAGGCTATCATATGAAGCCATGAAAGACAACGTGTTATTAAACTTCAAAATTCATGTCTTCTAAATCTAGCTTCCAGCTTTCTGTCTACATTTTTGTTCTTGTTTCTTTTTCAGTCGCATATCAAATTATTTTACATACATTTCTTAGAATATACTGAACTCTTTCTTGGAAATGTTTGGTCATTTTGCACTGGATGGACAGATGCCATAATGATGGATTGGGTGAATGCCACAGAACAATGAACTATATAACTCTTTTCCTCATCTCATTTCTATAGCTATGGTTGTCAAAATTCCTCCCTTTCTTAGACGAGTGTTGACAAATCACAACAAAAAAAATTAGCATTATCTCATTGGGCTCCCCAAAGCCTCCAGAATTAAACAGAATACTCTTCTACCACATCTAATTCTTTTTCCCAGGTAACTTCTCCAGTTTACTTGAGTTCCAAATAATAAATAACCTTGTAAGTGCTGTTGCTTGCACCTGTGCACACTATTTTTTTTTTTTTAATGTTCAGTTCCCCACCCTTGTCAACCGCTGTAACTTATTGTCAGAATTACTTGTCTAACTGTTGTACAGACATACAATATGTTATAGTCTGCATTTACATGTTTCTATCCACAAATTTTTCCTACTGGTATCAGTAGGTTCTTTGAGACCAACTTCATTTTTATTTTTGCTAAGCTTCTTCCTTATTGCTATTTCCTCCCCCTTTCCTTTCTCATTCTCAGCTTTACAACCTGCAGCTTTTTTTTTCACTTTTAAAGATGCTTTCTTATTGGTGTGTCTTAACTAGTCTATACAATCTCTGTGTATATGGGGGAAAACCCCATATGGATTACTTCTCCTTTCACTGCTTTTAAAGCAGACAAAAAATAGTAGTCTAATTTTATTATTAAATAATTTATGGGTATTGTTACTGGTGTTGTTCCCGGTAATTAGATTAATATCTCTCTACAAAGTACTGTTATCATAGGGGTTTTGAACCTAGTCTAAGTTTCTGCCATTTCTTCTTTCATTTGGTAAACAACTTTCAGGTGATTTACAATAATAACTCATCACTTTATTCCCAGCTTCCCTCCTCAAACTCATTTTTTTCCCTCAAAACCAGAATAATATTGGAGTCGTCTCACCTGTCTTTGGAAAGAGACATCTAAAGCTGATATAGTTTTATAGGTTTGCTCTGCTGTCAGTGGAGGCCTCTCTACAGCACAATTCATCTGGCTTATTTTAGACAAGTAAATGATGAGGTGAACCATGCCCCAGTAAGTGACTTTCTCTCCATTCACTATAAAAGAAATATAATCAACTAGTATATGTATAGACATCTGCACTGTACATATCTAATGTGAAATAAATTGAATTCCATTCCTATATGGTTTTGCTTTATGAATAGCTAAAGTCTCTGTGTCCCTGTATTATTCCATTTTTATATTTGTACCCTCTTCCACTTCATCTAGTTGCATGACACACATAAAATAGAGTAAACCGAGTAGATCATAGTAGTTTTGCTGCTATCTTTTACAATGCTAAGAAAAACTGCATCTTTTATCACCTACATCATCATGTGTCTGTATTGTTTGCTGTTATTTTTCATGGGGAAAAAAGAAAAAAAAAGGCAACACCATTATAAATAGCCCTTGTGTCTAATCTATCTACTGTTCAATATTTGTAGCACATCAATCTGCTGAAGTTATAAGCCCTTCTGTTTTTCTGTGCCTAACCTTATTACTTTCCATTTCCTGGCAACAAATCATACGGTTCAGGCACCAGCTTGTGACCCTGTTCTATGGAAGTCATGTTCATTTGTTCTCACCCTCAGTGCTTTGTCCACAGTTTTCTATTATTGTCAGGTTTCATTATCCTTCTACATTTCCCTACTCAGAACACCTCTTGTTACTTATCTGTCTGGCAATTCATAGCAAGGCCTGTGCTCATTCCTGTTAAATACTCCATTAGAAATCATTAGCAAGTCAGGACCATGAAGATGAAAGATTTACATTTTCAGAAATATTCTTCCATTGATCTGGATGTTATTGATTCTGGCAGAGGAACCTCTGAGGGAGGACAAAGAAGCAATCGTAGCAGTAGCAATGGAGAAAAACTAAGGATATTCATAGTCATCTGTACATGTTAGGAGTAACAGATACACGCACCAAAACAAGAAAATAAAGGTAAAAGTTTAGAACAATATATCTGTATTAATTTTTCATATGTAAGCCTCAATAAAAGATCTATATACAATCTCTGAAGGCATTGAGCCCCATGAGACTTATTCCCTGTCTTGACCCCCTCCCATTCAAACACAATACATCTATATTTACAAGGTCTGTGTTATTACAGAGACCAAGGACTTCACAATCTGAAAATCACCCATGTGAAACAGGAAAACCTTTTTAAAGGAAAAGGACCAATAGGAAGGACAAGATTTCAGCTGCCTGTTTTGGTGACCAAGATCTGAATTGAACTTAGTTATCTAAGAACTGTCCCAGTGACACTGATTTGCACCTCTGAGTTTCTGAAGGACCAGCATTTACACTCCCATTTTCAGAAGCTCCTTACTCCAGCCAGTGAGGCACACAGCTGCTTCTTCACTCCCCTTGCAGCTCAGAGTCAAGAGGGAGAGGATCTTTTGCCTGTGTCTCTGATCTGAGTTGTTCTCTATGGACAGAATTCGAGAGAAATGCAGCTACAAGATCACAGGGAACCTGTCTGCTGAGGGAGGCAACTCACAGCTCTGCCATCATGACACCACTGCCCAAATTTCAGACGGGCTTCCCCTGAAGGTTAGTAATACTGGAAGCTGAGACTCAATTCCTGAGTCCGATTTCGCAGAGGTTTTTCACTACAGGACCAGAGCCACAAAAAAAAAAATTCTTGCAATTGCTCAATGAAATCAGCATCTTTGTCAGGAATGTCAATTTATTGCTGGTTTGCATTAGTGATTGAACTGACAGGAACATCACGCGTCAGTACAGCCTTAGGGCCTGGACACATTCTGATTCTTCATGAAATTAATTTTAGTTTAATTCAGACCAAAATTAAACAATAAGGAGGAAAAAAATCCTTCAAATCAAAGCCAGTTTTTGTGGGTTTTTTTCAGGTGACACAGGATAAACTGGATAAACAAATTTCTCTTTAAAGGCCAGTTTTGCTGTGTAACACTATTTCAATCCAGTGAAAGAACTGAACTCTTTTATAAGGTCTTTGGTTTTCTGGGTCTTTTAATGACTCATTTAATGACTTCAGAATTANGGAAATGCTTTTCAAGAGTTCAATGCTGGAAAGCCTGACTTCAATACACTTTGTTAGGAGCACATAATAACCTCTTGGCTGCACAGATGCGTAGACATCTGTTCACATGACATGGTATATGCACCCAGGTAGGTGTTCAACCCTGGCCATAGAGCTCACAAGGTTGTGAGCATTTATAGGTGTTAGTAGATCACTTCTGTTAAAAAAAAAAATGCCATTTCTCCATGCATGAAGAAAACAGTCTGTACTTCTCAAGTGGCACCGGTGTTGTTCACTGTTTGGCAAGTATAGGCAATGTCTATTATCAGCTTATCTTCCTAGGAAATTTTTAATCTGATTATACATGAATATAGAAAGCACAAAAATCTCCTCATGTGTATTTGGAGGACTCAAATAGAAGGTGAATTTCTCAGCTGCCATTTGCTAACTTCTTTCTGTCCCCCTCTTCACCTTAGTCCTTTTCAGCAGCCACAACCTCTTATCTCCATAGGAGTGGCAAGGTCCTTCTATTCAAACCAAAATAAGTTAGCTTAAATCACCTCTGAACACAGGTTCAGAGTCCTTATTTAAAGAGAACGGTTCCTGTCTTTATTTCAAAAATTTGGTGGACTGAGAAAACAGCCAGTTATGTCTGCTACGTACCATGCAACAATTCATTAAAACATTGGAGTTAAAACACATTCACACATATGCTTTCATTTTATTTGTGTAAATTGGTATAAGCATTAAGCACATAAATCCCTAAATACTAACAGACACTGTAGGTGCATATTGCAGATGGGTGTGCCTGCTACGGGATAGCTGGCAGAAGGCACAGATCTTTTCTCAGACCCTTCACACCCTGCGACAATGGACTTTAGCAGACCTGACAATTCACTCCCCAGCACCTGTGGACTCAGGAAACTTACTGGCTAAAAAATATCTACATTGCCTAAAAATGCCTTGAAAACCTAAAGGGTTGTGCCAGGACTATCCAAACAAAGAAACAAGTAAACAAATAAATAAAATAACATTTGTAGGTACTTTTTATGTTAGTAATACAGTAACCCGGAGTCAGCACGTGTCAGGCAAACAACACAGAAACATGAGAAATCTTCAAAAGGTCGAATTAGGTCTAGGGCAAATCGACTGAAATGAGGAATAACCTCAACATTCAGCTGTAACTGGAACTAAAAATAAACAACTTTCTTAGGTTTGGGAACACCTACTTGAACATTACTTTCTCTTTTTTTTTAACACTTTCCTCAGAATTGTCTGATTCACCATACAAGGCTCAGGACAATCACTTACCACAATAAGAACAAAAGCACGTGTGTTTTATGCTCAGGTAAGCAAGAAATCCTGCCTAAGCACTTTGTGCGTGAACAATATCCCTTGCTGGTAAGAAACGGTGAAAGTCCAAAACAGAGAAAAAATTATCAGTGTTTGAGCTGCAGTTAGTCCGTGCATAAGAGAGGATCAATACAACAATTTGTAACTATCAAGAGCTGGAGCCTTTAAACGCCAGCTGGCTTAGCAGAAACCTTCCCACAGTGGCTGCATGTCAATACAAGGGTTATTTCCAAGCACCTTTAGTTGTTTTCCTCCAACATGATAAGCAGTGGACTCTAATATCCCGAGGCTTTCTCTTCAGATCTCTGGGTAGGAACCTGGAAGAACCACGGCAGAGACTGCACTAAATTAGCCTTTCAAGTTTGCACAGTCTGGCGTGTGCTGAGGAGTCTGACTGCCCTGTAGCTGTGTATCCTGCACACAGATGATGACTTGAGGTTCCATACATCATTTTCACTTTCCTTTAAAATGCATAATAATTACCTCCAAAAAATGGGACGCAGCTACCATAACTGGCCAAATTATGAGTTGTGACTTAATGCTACCTAGGGATATATTTATAAAATGTGATTATGTGTGGCACGGGAACAGTGCCAATACATTTTTGTCTCTCAACTCGATCAAGCTATACTGAAGCAAAGCCAGGGTAGTCCTAGAGTGGCTGCAGGGCCAAACAGGAAAATCAAACGTTGATCCAACGGGAACTCAGTGCATCTTCTGTGATTATATCTGTTTGCTTAGCCTTACAGTCAAAGGAAAGCAATCTACCATTGATATTGTTATTTTAAAGAGTTTGATGAGCATATGTATGACAAGCCTTGAAAGAAAAGAAATTCTGAGGATGCAGCAGGACACAGTGCATGGGTGACATATAGCCACTTCCTTTCTGCCGAGACTGTACAAACTGCCACCTTTGCATGCCACAAAAACAAACAAACAAACAAACTCCCTCGTCTTCCTACTGAAAAACATACAGCTCCCAGGGGAATATTCATTTAGCGAATGTCAAGGACTGTCTCTTACTGTGCTGTTCTTCTATTTCTGCAGATAAACATATGTGACAGAGAGCACCTCTGTAAACTCAGGATGTTCTGAATTCCCCAGATGGGTCAGGTAACCGCTATGTTACTATGATGCTTTCCAAGCTCTTAGGAACTGTCTTCCTGTACAGAACAAGCACAACACATAAACTTGAACCCACATCTAAGTGACTAGGTGATACTCATAATAAAAAGAAGTAATTGCAATTGCAAATGTTTTTTTTTCTATCTATCTGTTTGCTTGCCAGCTGACCTGGATTTTGCTTTAACTTATTTTTTTAGCTATTCTTTAAAACTGTTAGGTTGATTACTTTTTTACAGTTGGTTTCCAGTGTGGTTGATGAAAACAGGTATCCCAGACCCGCTAAAATAAACAGTAAATTTTTTACTGATTATAGTAGAGTTGGAACTTTATAAACCTAGTGTTGAAAAACATAATATTTCTGCTTTTTCCTGGTTAGCTTATGGATTTGTCTTTTTCAACTAAATAATGAACAGGTAACATTTATTACCTACTTTTCAAAAACTATTTCAGCAAACTAAATGACACTTTTCCATTTCAGAATGTGAAATAAAAAAGGTGAGCTAATTTAACAAAGAAGTTAAATACTCATAATCTCAGAGCATTCAGGTTGGCTCAATGGTTCTTAATGCTTCCAGGCACCGGAAACATCTGGACAGTAATAACCTGTATTAATTTCTATCTGCTGTGATATTTGCATGTTAATATACTTTTAGGACAAGACGACAGATTAAAGATGAAGAATTTATTGCAATCATTATTTAAGAACATTTTTTCCTTAATTAATGAAACAGTTGAATAGAACACAGTTTCTACTTCTTTATTGCTGGTTATATTGGTAAATTCTGATTAGAAATGTCTTTAGCAACTCTGAATCCTTATTTGTTTTAAGTTAAAACATGTGGAAAAATTTACAAGGAGATATGCAGACAGCATAGACCTAGAATTGCAAATGCAAAAAAAAAATTGCTGTAAGAACAGAGATATAGCAAAACTATTGCTTGAAAAACTGTGCAAATTGTTGGGGTTTTGCACAAATGGACTTAACCAGTCACTCCTACTTCTGTGAAAATTCTTTTAATCAGGGTGCTACTTAATCAAGCTTTATTTCACGTATTGCAAGGATGTTATAAGAAACTTGAAAGGTATTCATTTCATGGTAGCATATCATCTAACTTTTTATGGTTCGTTGAAAGAAAATAAAAGTGATTGATGGAATAATCAGCCACCATTATTACATGAAAACTTTTTTTTGCCTAAACATGAATTTTCTCCTTTATATTAAAACTATGGCAATATGTTGATAGTTTCTTTCTCTAACTCAAGTTGGTTGGTTTTGGTTTGGCTTGGTTTGTTTTCTTACTGGACAATAATAAAAATTTTTATTAGCAAAAAAAACGTTTAAAAATCATGCTAGCTTCTCTAATTCTTTGGAGATAATACAGATACATTATTTTAAACCCAAAGGGTAACATGTAATTCATCTTCTAGAAACCAGAAAATTTTCATCTGAATGAAAACAAAAAAATAATCCAGATGTTGATGATAGGTCTTTCTTTGTGTATAGTGCACATTAAAAAAAAACCTAAAAACCTCCAGTGAATGTGTAAAATTTATCCTGTACTGCACGAGGATTTCTTGTTTCAGTGCTGGCTGGGTAGAAATATGGAGTCATACATTTATAGCTGCTTCAATTCTGCTTTCAGTAGATTAAAAATACAATAAAAAACTATGACTTTATGTAAAATAATAGCCACTTAGTGCTACTAAGACAGGATATTGAGAGTCCATTTGGATAGGACTTCAAGGAAGTCTTGCATTCTTAGCTGCACAGTGACCCAAATGCAACAAGACTAAAGAATGTCCTCCCAGTCGTGCTCTATACTTGTTTAAGGCTTGTTTCTGGGACATGGCTTCGGTCTGCTTTGGATTAAAGGCTTAGAAGTCAGATACTTTACTTCCTTAGTGAACATCTGAATCCCAGACTAATATGAAAAGTTTGGGGGAAGGACCAAGCTCTAGTGTTTCTACCATTTTCATCTCAAAGCAGAGTTAGCACTGCTGTATTAAATATTTCCAATTCCTTTCTGGAACTGTTCAGAGGCATAAACCTCTTCCCTTGACTTAACATGGAACGGTTGTACTATTCCCTTTTACCCTCCAGCTGAACTCCTAAAATTTAGGCAGGTCAGCCTACCAGACAGTAAACCTCACACATTGTAATTGGTGGGTCTGAAGAGGAAGCTATGATTGGTGTGTAAATTTTGAGACTGTAGTTAAAAACACATCCATATTTTAATACTCTGAAATGTAGCTGAGTATCCTCTCATAATATTACCTTTACATTAATAGCTCAACTATCAGCAAATAAAATTGTATTCAAGTAGAGTACCAGTCGAGCTGATAATTTGTTAATAGAGCTGTAAGTAATAGAGAGAAGCTCCATTGTCAAATCCATCTGGCTGTGTAGGCTCCTATGACTTGGCTTAAAAGTGTTTAGGCTTCCAAGTGGAACTAATAATAAAGAGTATTCTGTTTCTCCTATATTTCAAACTATTTTTTTTATTAAATGCTAATGTAATTATAGAAGTTAATAACCTAAAGAAATTGGCACAAATTGAAAAATGTTAATATGGAAGCCTAACTAATGCATCATCACTTTGAAAGTGTGTTATGCACAGAATTGCAACTAAAATCTTTACTGCAAATTATTTTACCTTTAATTATCAACGTTCAATTTTGATGATAGAGATAACAGGAGAATTGAGAGAAACAGTCTCTCTATTTAAAATGGAACGCCTCAGGAACTTGTGCATCAAATCCGTTTTATTTCAGGCTTACAAGGGAGAGATTTGGCTAAGACTATGGGGAGCAACATTTTTGGGTCCAATCTGTTCAGCATAAAACATAACCTGCTGTGTGGCCAAAATGATTGGATACCTTAATCCTCAGAAATAACAGCAAATGCTTCCTCTGCTGGAGTAAATTAGAGAAGCTTCTCAGATAAACTATCTTCCACATATTTAATATCTCATACTATTAGAAATGCTTTAACCAGCCTTTGAGAAAATCTCTCTGACTCATAGCTGCTTGCAGAAAAACAAACAGAAGTAGGTGAGTTGCTATGGTGCCTAAATGCTAATGGACAGCCTCTCTCTCTGGTAGCCTTTAGAGGCATCAGCTACATGGAGAACTAGACATTTGCTTTAAACTTCACCAGCTACTGAAACTGAGGGAAACTTATTTACCTGCAAGGGATGAACTGAATCCCATCACTTTCCTCTTGGATGTCTTGTGTAGTTTGCTCGGATTCTCCCTGCTTTTGCTAAAGATCAGATCTGGTTGCAAGGTCTAACACATTTAACTTGCTTTTGAATCCAGTACTGCTTTGACTATAGATCTGAACTTGGTTGATTGCTGCTGAATACAACATCTCCCTAGAGTAGAAAAACTAAGTAGTGCTGTCTGATGATGTTGGCAATGTGTGTTAATTACAAATTTATTCTCTCCTCACTGTAATTCCCCCCCTAAAGTATTAACTCTACCTGATTTCACTGTCATTTCCTTTAACATAGAGAAATCATTATTTTCCTTCTTATATGAGAATCTAAGATTCATCAAGATAATTTCATTGCCACTGACCTCGCTGAAGAATTGCTCTATGTTTTGAGTTTGTCACTTATCAGCCGTTACCAGTTAGATCACATTTTACATGAATGAACTATAAATGCGCCTTCTTTATATTACCAAATACCTTTAATAAAATCCTTGTTGCTTTTTTCCCCTTGATGTTCTCTCTAATGTGACTATTTCGTCAGTAAAAGCTGTTGTAGGAAAATGAGAAAGGCTCATATTATTCTGTTACAGAGGTACTAAAAAGCAATTCATTTCCTTTCATGACTGTCCTGTTGGCTTGCAGAGCTGTTTTCTTACCAAACAGGTTATAAATCACCATACGGAAAAATTAATAACTCATACAAATATTCTTACTTGATTTGATAGATTTAAGAGGAGATTTTAAATTTAAACATTTAAGTTAGGAAGCTTTTCAAGGTATTCTTTTCTTTAAAACATGTGGCATGCCTTATTCCTGTCAATAAAGGTAATAAGGATATCTGAAGGACTTAATGCCACAGAATCGCAGCTGTGATGTTTCTTGCAACAACTAGAAGGTAAAAAACCACATGCATTATGGATCCAGTTTCTTTGCACTCAAATACCTTTTCACTCAGAATGGCAAGGGTTAGTTTGTACCACTCCTCTGTGTTGCTTGAGTTTTTCACTTGTTCATATTAGAAAACTGTACTCTAATATATCTGGATATCCTCACCTACCAGGAGATGCAAATCAATTTTCATCGGTAATGAGGGTAAATCCCTTATGACCTTCCTTTACATATTAATTATTAAAATACCTTATGAATTAGACCTTGTTCCTCAAAACAGAGAATTGACCTCAGTCACATTCTACATCATGAATTTTGTATGTGGAGCATACATACTGCTCAATTAATCGGTACTTAAGATCAGTACATAAGCAAGAACACAGCTATAAATTGCGCTTATGTTTAGGTTCCATCTTCTAATTTCACACCCAGCATTTTCATAATCTCTGATTTTAATCACATGGATTCATCAGGTACCTAAGAATCACAGCAGCTCCAAGCTTTGCCTGCTGCACGTGTTTACATTATAACCATACATTACTTAAATCCATTAAGAGCAATTCAGGCCACTGTTCAAATTTAGTTTCTTGTATAGCCACCTGGATTAATTCCACTGAAATAATTAGCATGCCAAAGCAGAACTTACTTGAAATCATCCCCTGCTCATCCCCAATAATAAATTAACAGAGGTAACAACTCCTTTCTTAATTGAACATAAAGGTATGGGAAACTAGACATCAGGATTCTTTATTAGAAATCGTCTGCCATAGCCCCAGTGCATTCATGAGCCAAATCAGATACCTCTGAAACCATGACAAAAGTACATGAAAAGAATGAACTATTTTGAATTCTGGGGTTTTATGAGTTCAGGTCTATGTTAGTTTAATCATCAGCCATGTTTTCAAACATTCCTCTGTACCACCAAGATTTTCCAAAATATTACATGGAATTGTGTCACGTGATTAACTTATGACAGAACAAACATCACAGATCTTAATAAAACTGCAGCAGACATTGCCCCTTCCACTCCCGCTTCTGCAGCTGCAAGCAGTATCTTCATTTCTTCAGCAGAGTACAAATTAGTGAAACTAGAGTTGCTACCAAAGTGAATCCTAGCAAGGGCAGCAGAGTTCAGCCTTTCCCAACTGTTAATCTTGGTTGTCCCTATCTTATCTACTCATCTGCTATTATCTCCCGTTATACCCAGATAGTTTTTAACCTTATCAGCATGTGGTACTAGTGGCATCGTATGATGCTGAGTGTTTCTGACAAAGTCCTAAATCATGAACTGACAATAAGAATTCATAACTTTAAAAATCACAGATGTGCCCAACTTCAACTATTTCAAAAAGGGTTTTCTCTCTATTAGTAGTTGTATATTTAAGAGTTGGATTTTTAAAAATCTGAGTTAGGAGCACAGCTTCAGTACATTTTAAGTGGGACATTTAGTTCTATTGTGCTTAATGCCTTAAAAAATGTCAAAACTTATCAGCCTCAAAGGGCACCATTTTAAATCTTCTGTTTTAATGATAAATAATGATTTGAGAATGCAAATTTTGCACTCAGCGAAAGAATAGAGAGATGTCAGCTTTCTTCAAGAAAACATTTAAAACAGTCTGGGCTGAATATTAAGTCAGGAGAGCTTTGCACAGATTGATGTCTTAGCAACTTCAAAAGATAGCAGGAGAAGATGAATTTTGTAAATAGCTGATTCCACAATAATGATTCTCTGGAGGGTTCAAAATTCTCCACAAGAAACCCTGTTCTTTTTTTTTTAAACTGTCCTCTATAGATACTGCTTTCTCAGAAAAAAAATATATTACAATGCAGAGTGATCATTAAGTTTTAGTTTACCAGTGTCGACAACTTATTTCGAGTTTGCCTGCTAGTTTCTGTTCTTATGTTCTCATTCTCTGGTACCATTCTGCCCTTTCAGGATGAAATTTTTCATGTTTGCTTTTTAAATGAGGCTGATGCTGCAAGCGTTTGTCTCCCTGTGTGTGTAGCCAAAATGAATCTTTTCTCAAAGGCATTTAATTAACATATCTGAAACTCAAATAACAGCAAAGCTTACTTGTCCACTCAGACTATGAAATTAGTTCCAGAAGAATAGAGTAAAGGTAACATATGTTCATTTAATATTGTAAAGCAAGGGTAAGTGATATACCTTTCTTTCTTTCAAGTCCAGCTAGGGCTACAGAATCATGGCATGGCTGAGGTAGGAAGGGACCTCTGGAGATCACCTAGTCCAACCCCTCTGCTTAGAGCATGCTCAGCTAGAGCAGGTTCCCCGTGCCTGGCCAGGTTTTGAATATCTCCAAGAATGGAGACTCCACAGCCTTTCCATGCAACCTGTTCCAGTATTATTGTAGATTTGTCACAAAATCCCAGCAAGCAACATATTTGCTTTACTTTGTCCTGGAAAAGACCAAGAAAAGGTTGCACAGTCAGACTCAGAATTGATTTCCTGAGTCTCCTCTTCACCAGGAGGGGGAAGTCATGTTGCAGTGACCTCTGGCAGAAGCAGACAACATTTATCTAAGCAGTGATGGCAGAGGGGAGACGGTGTTTCCACCTGCTCTCTGCTCCCGTCTCACTTATCCCTGCTCACCTAAAAAGATGTCAAAGGAGGAAGTATCCATGTTCACCCACAGGATAAGAAGCCCATAAACGCAAATAAAATGTCTGTTTGCATGTATGAGAGTAAAGGTCAAGTTCTGCCCTTACCTTTAAGATTAAGTGAAAGACTCATATTGTAATATCTGTAAATACATTGTATTATATTATGTGATGTTTTCTCAATATTTACCCCTGGAACTACTAGTGTGTTAATGTAAATATAAATACAAATTTATGACTAAAGATAAGCAAAAAACAGCTACTGTATACTAGCTATAAACCTGTATATATGGAAAGAGTGAACTTTCTTCTATATGAAATGTTTTATGTACAGTGTAAGCAATGCTCTTTATCTTTGGAATTTAATTATAAATTTTGATATTCGCTTTTGTAGTGGGACAACTGGGGAGAGGGGCAGTCTTATTGCTTATTCCCACCCAAGAAATAGCACTGTCTCCATGTTGTCATCCTATTTTTGCTTTGTCCAGAAGGAAGTAGGAAGATAAATCTTGTTCTTAAAAACAAAAACAAAAAACAAAACCAGAACAAAATAAAACCACCTTTGAAATACTTCCATCCACCGCAAATGCATGTTCAAGTTCTATTTCTGTTACATGTTGAGCACTTATGTTGAATTCAGCAGAGCACTTCTCGTAAAACACTCAGCACATCCCAGGGTAAAAACTCTTAGAAAACATCTGCTTATTTTGTAGACACAATAATGAAGTTAAGTAGAGCGAGAGCACTACAGCAATGTGATGGGAGAACATATTGAATTATGCCACAATTACACTATTGTGCATATTGCCATTTATAAACCTAATTAACAGAAAAACTATTCACTTTACGTAACATTAAATATGAAACACCAGTTTCACATAAATATCTCATTTTGTTTGGATACAAAAACCAGGAGGGAAAATCTTTCAAATATATCACCTTTATTAAAAGAACACCATAAAGTGACAACATTCACTTTTTGCCTGGGGAAAACCAAAGATAAGTAGGAGCATGAAACTTCTGAAAGCTCTAAGTATTCTTTGATCAAATAGCCAGAAAGGGCTGGCAGTGGTCTACTAATAGTGACCACCAAGAACACAGGGAACTAAATATGCCTCATCTCAGCACACTAGCTTTATATTTTCCTGGTGTTTAAAAACTCTTTCAATGTACACAGCAACCGGCTGTGCCCATTACATGTTAGAGGTTTCTTTTCCTATGAAATTAAATTCATTATCAAACTGCCCATTATAAATGAAAAGCACTTGTTTTTAGACACCATATTTTGCTATCTGTCCTAAGAAAAACACAGGCAATACTAAAACAGGAGACTACACTCAGTAGTAACTCGAATCTCAATTATAAACAAACTTCTTTATTCCTATTACAAATGAAGATGTTCTATCCCTGTTAAAATCATGCTGAACTGTCAGATTTTCTGCATTTAGCATACAACTGGTAGCAGAATATCTAAGCAGAAACAAATGTCGTATCAATTACATCAGTACACTGTGCGCTGGTGGTTATGATTACCCTTCAGTCATGAAGGTGTCATGGAATATTACACAGACGAATCCTTCAGGGGAACAAATCTTCATAATTTGTAAATAAAAATAAACAGAGTAAACAAAAAGAAACACATTCCAAAGTGATTACTTGCAATCAAAAGCAAAAGAATTGCTCCAATAAACTGAAACATGTATGTTTTCTTCCCCTGCAAATACCCTCTATAAGGCAGAGAGGTGTCCTTCATAATATAGGTCATATTTTCTGAGGTGAAACCCACTAAGTCGAACGTCAAAATTGACACACAGCACTACTGTCAACTCCCAACACAGGAGGTCTGGCAATCTATGTAAATATTCACCTCTGTAAATGAAGTCAGACGCGGTGGCAGTGCTGTCCTGAGGAACAGGAATTTGGGATTAATAGGAAAAGACAAAGGGTTAAAGACCGTCCGCTGCTTATGCCTCTCAACACATGACCGAAAAAAATAAAATATTTTGGCATAAAACATGACCAAAAAAATTGGTATACCAGCACATAATGTGGACTAGCCTAGTACAGGGAACAGTTAATGTATCCCACAGGACAGAAAGTTAACTTCACAGAAATGTGGGTTGTTTTTTTTTTCTTTTTTCTTCTCTTTCAGTAAATCACTAGTTCAAAAACAGATACTTTTTCATTAGTGTCCAGAATGCTTTATGCCACTCTTTCATCTCCCCTTGTTGCAATACTTTGAATCAGCCAGAGAAATCATGACAGGTATTGATGAAATACAACAATCTAGGGAGAGAAAGGTTTCACATAAAATGTACAGCTTATCTTTTTATGTTAAACTTTCATGCTCACCAAATGAAAATAGATCACTTCCTTTGTGCTTTAAGAACATAGACCCAGAAGAATATCTACTAGAAATGTAGATAATTATCACTGCAAACCTTACAATATGCTGCCTACCTTTGTCATCATAACAACACTTCCCATTTGCCAGCAACATATTTTGCTCCAGGTTTTCTTTAAAATCACTAAAGAATCATTTAAACACCTTCTATCTTTATGTTCCTGGAGACAGGGATTCCCTTTTCATGAAAATTGTGAAGGAAGAAAGAAGTTCTAGAAGAGGAAAAAAACTGTGAATTCTAGCCAGTGTTCATATCAACCAAATGGTCTGGTATATTACCTAAAGCAAAAAAAGCTTCCACTCGGAAGCTAAATTCAAAATGACCTTGTGCTTTTTTCAAAAAGGCTGGCAGCTGAGGTCATTGGAATAAATTGTGATAGACAGTTCTTCTCTCTGCATAGTTAGAAGGCATATCTAGTACATGAATTACCACCAAGTAGGGAAAAAATCAACCAAAACACAGCAAAGAACATTGTACCATTTCTTTGTAAAATAATGCCAAACATAGTTTA
The DNA here is from genome assembly GCA_008711295.1 of Anarhynchus alexandrinus. Taxonomy (NCBI): domain Eukaryota; kingdom Metazoa; phylum Chordata; class Aves; order Charadriiformes; family Charadriidae; genus Anarhynchus; species Anarhynchus alexandrinus. The sequence continues at coordinate 3,869,918 of VUYV01000033.1, read as the reverse complement.
CAATAATTATGACTTTAATGAAATAATATAGGTTTTCAGCAACTTTATTTCACCACCAAGTATGTTCTACCCTTTTCAGTTCTACATACATAAATAATTCCTGTTCTTTATTGGCCTCTCCTGTTAACAGCGTAAGCATCTGTAACTCCATTTCCCCAGCAGGCAGATCCCAGCTGCACAGAATATTATGTAGTATTGTTTAAAAATATATATTGTAGTTGTGTTAAAGCTCACTAAATCACTGAGTCAAAAACAATGAAATGGAAAAGAAGCTGGAACCGCTAGTGAGTGTTTTAATTGATATTTAAATATGCAAATTGAAAGCAAACTCCTCACTATTCATTTCTGTAAGGAAATTGTTAACAGTCATTTCAGAAGGCAAGTTTCAAAAGGGTGTTTTTTTAAATTCATTCTCTTGCAAACACATAAGCAACCTCTGTCAAAGGATTTTAATCTGTCAATAGGACTGCATGAGTCCTCAACTTGTTTCTGTAATAGCAGCTTTTCATTGGAATTTTTTGATCGACAGATTCTTATTTTTAACATCTGCCTCTTTTGGGAGCAGCTTAATGTTAAGATGAAAAATACACTTGGGGTTTCAAAGCAGGTGGAAAAACTCACAGTTCTGAGTTCTAAAGCAGTTCTCTCTAAACGAGAACTGCTTCTAATCCTGTTTTCGCTGTGACTTAAAGTATCCTATATAAAGAAGAAAACACATCTTGTCACTTCTGAAACATTTAAAGAAGAAAAAGGCAGGGAAAAAAGAGTACATGTAACTTACCGTTAAAATTTACTGCCCGTATATAGCTAAGTAGTTCTTTACCATCAATTGTGCTCATCCTTGGGCATAGACCAATATATCCAGGACAAAGATCTTTATGCATGTTGTGTAGTGCATAGGCCATGGAATAGACTGCATCAATTACAAACTGAACTTTTCCTTCTTGCTCATAGGCCGAATCTCTCGCAATTCTTTCTAAGCCTAAGGAAGAAAGAGAGAGAGAGTCAGTTTACTTCTATTTGTGTGTGTGTGTGTGTGTACGTGCATGAATATTTGTGTGCAAAAATTCACAGTAGAACACAAATAATTACGGTCAGATCGATAGGTAAAGTTAGGACTCATCTATCCATCACCTAAATAAACAAGATGAGGAAAAATACAGCCATCTGGTTTTGCTTCTAATCATCGTACATTGTGCCAGGTATATAAACAGTATGTTGAGTTCTGGGCTGGGAGAGAGGACAGAATATTTCATTACAAGAAAAAGAAATATAGATATATGTATTTTCACAATCCAGTAGAAAAAAATCTCTTTCCAACTTATTGACTTTCATTCAACAGCTGTTTATTGTTATTTATAGGACACTTCTACAGCAGCCTGCCATTCTGTTTTAGATAAATTTAAGGCTACCTTGATTTTTATCCCTGTCTATTGTTTGATAAACATTATTTAAACATGTCAGGGAAAAAAAGCTGAATGCTTGCCAAGTGATGTGGCCATCTGTCTCCATACTGAAAAGTGCTTATTCTGAGACTTTTTTCACGTATTTACTAGTGAATTATGCTTCACATTGAGAACCGTGTACTGTCTGCTATTTCCTACAGGGACATTTTTCCTTCAGAGGGAATACAGAGCAAATCAATACATTATGAAATTTTGATTCTGCAGGAATTGCCCACATTAATCATCTATGTCCAAATCCAAAGAACTCTTTACATTCATAGGTGATAGTACTAAGTGGAAAAGTTAAAAAATAAAGTTCGGGAAAATTATATTTTAAGTCGGCAACCAACACGAAATCACATGTCCTGTATGGGAATTCAGCCACTGTTTTCAAAGGCTCAAAATCTTAATTACAAGGGGAAAGAGGGCTCTGCAGATCTCGACATGAAATCTGCCCTTCTGAAATCTACAGTCAAGTTCCCATTGACTCAGTGAACACAAGATTAAATACTGAGGTTATCTACCAGATTAAGAACTCATTCAGTTTCCCATTCACATTATTTAAGACCATGTAGAAATGAAACCAAAAGTTTATGCACCTTTTTTTTTTTTATTTTAACATTATACATCTTATTTTTTATGTTTGTTTCTTATCTCTAAACACGGGCTTTATCAGTTCAAGATATCGGTTTTGTTGTTCCCAAGTTTTTAAAAGTGCATTTTTTATGCCTGAAAATATACTGTATGAAAGATCTTTCTTTAGACGAAGTATGCAAGCCCATATGAAATGAAAAGAAAAACCCAGGGAGTCTACTCAGAGGCCTTTCTTCTATTTGTCTGCTGCACTTCAGTGCCGCCATCCCACATTACAACGATAACATATGAACAACTTTGTAATCTGACAGTCAGTAGTGTTTTGTGCTTTAAACAACGTTGAGCACTGGGAGTGATAGCCTTGAAAATTAATTATGTGCTTTTATTTCTCCTCAGGGATTAGTTACCAAAAAAAAAGTCATTACCTCTTGAGAAGGTACTGACCAATTGGAGAGGTGACCATATAACTCATCTTTGTGATCTGTTATAAGTAACTTCATAGACACTTTTCAAGACATATTATCTAATGATTGGCAAATAATTAGTAAATACCATGACTCTACTGCAAATAAACAAACAGAAAAACTTTTCCTTGCACATGCTGAACATTACACAATTAGTTGCAATGCATTGCCCAGACATGAAAGAAGATATGAAGGATGGAAGAGATGAAGCTTAATTAGATTGCAACTTTATTAACTTATTTCATTTGGGAACTGCCTTCCAACAGTAAGTGATGGGTAGAGCTCATGATCTCCACCTTAATTGTTCCTGCCTTGTTAAGGACTGCCGGACAAGAAGTGAAGGACAGGGTTTACAGAACTCCTGCAGGCACACCGCAGTCAACAACCTGTATGTGCTCCCCAGAGTTTCCACATCCTCTAAGCAGGATGGTCAGGACAGGAGAAGTTTGAAGGAGATATATCCGCTTTAATTGCCAAGCTAAATATAATTCCCCTGACATATCAGACGGATGGATGTGTACGTCGAGGGGCGGGGGGTTGGTGAAAGACAGAGGAGAATAATTTTCTCTAATAAACGCTAAATCATAAAACACTAAAAGTTGCAAACACTTTAGCAAATACATTGTACCAAGTGGTACAGATTTTAAAAATGAGAAAAAAAATCAGTATTATACTCCCCTATGTTATACCGTATTTATCCCCTATGTTATCCCTCAGGTATCCCCTATGTTATACTGTATGTAGGATTTGCATAAATTTCCTCCACAGCATAACATTTTACCTTTACTCTTCAAAGATACGTGATTGTAAACTAATTTATCATTTAAATTACAGAGAAAAGTAAAAGAATTTATTGGGACTGAATGTGTTTCGGTACATACAAAGGGGTGAGAAACATCACAGAATTATCAGGTTTAAACCTGTCAAACCCAGAAGGCAATAAATAAGAAGAGTCTCTGTGCTTTGCATAACTAAAAAAAAAGCCAACAAATTGGATTATGTGCTCTTTCTTTTGAGGTTTCTCTTTGTCTTCTCTTTCTAGAGTTCTCAAACATCTAAAACAATAATATATAAAGATGACAAGAACTCATCAACTTAAATTACATTACACTGCCCTAAATAAATGTTAATATATAACAGTAAAATGATGCATATTGTCTAAGCCATAAATATATTCAGCTCCTACAGAGATAATATTACATGTTTGGAAGACATTATTATAATTTTTCTTCAGATTTGTGTATCAAGTAATAAAGAGTTTCGTTTATAGCTTGACTCTCAGCTCTACGATGCATGTTTCTACACACACTGGTGACTTGAAAGAATATAACAATTTGTATCTCATAATAGAAATGTTTTAATGCTTTCTTAATGATCACTTCAATTTCTCATCCTACAGTCTTACCTCTGGAAAAATTGCTTAGGCTGTGTCTTTATCAAAAAGAATGAGATGTTTGCAACTCTTGAACCTGGGCACTTGATACCCCCATGATCTGACTATGTGTCAAGAACTGAGATGAGAACTGGGCTTACACCATCCCTTCTTATTCTGATCTCCAAACAAAGGAAAGCCAGGGAAATGTGTCATGGTGCTCTCCAGCAGGTCTTCCAATCCAGCTGTTGAGAAGAGCAAGCTTGTGGGGAATTTCAGCAAGATGTCAAGACTTTCCCCAACCAATGGAGAAATTACATAGACACATATACTAAAGTTGTCATCTTGGGCTAGAGAAGAGCTAGGAGAGGTGTAACACTAGCCCAGGAAAAGTGTCAGCTGTTCCTGGCTCCTTCTATTTGAAGTCTCTTTTGTGAACCCTTGAGTAAGCCACAGGAATGATCCTATACGAGCCTGTACAGGTGAAAGTGTTGCTACCACTACTCTTGCACTTCCTGAGCGAGAGTGACAAGCTGGACTGCTGCAGGAGGTATTGCCTCCATACCTTCTAATCATTTACCCCTTTTTTCCTGTAGTTCCTGTGCTGCAGGAATAATTGTGTATCCTGCTCAGGATGGTGGAACTCAGCTATGACAGGGAAAGATAAGGAGCATAACAGCAGGAAGGTGATATGTGGATTAGGTGGATAAGGGGATGTGGCTGGGGCTACCAGTTGGGGGTGGGGGGAAGGCGAAGTAGGCGACATTGTCAATTCCCCAGGTATGAACTGTTAATCAAGAGATTTCAGGGAACATAATCAAGAGAAATTAGGCCTTTACAACAATAAATTAAAATTTATTTTAATTAAAAACTTAATAACAGCACACAGTAAGCGAATAAAGATTAATGTAGTATTGCTAAGATAATGAATTCATACATGGGTGATGATACCACCTGTGGGATACAAACAACTATCTTAAACAATCAAAAATTTAGTTGCTGATCTCACCAACAAGGGACTAATCTGCTAGGTTATAGATGTTGTATAATTCATCTAAGTTTTAGAAACCATGTTCTTAATGATGATCTTAAAGCATATGTAGGAGTAATGTCTGTGCACATATAAGACCATGGCAATAGAAAAACTTCAGACCAGAGTTTCTAGTTGTTATTCTCTTAAGAATATAAAAAAAATCTAAATAAGGCAAATGGATATAACTGTTTTGTAACTTGTGATACAGCGAAAAAATATTTAAGTGCCCTGTTTCTGGAAATTGCCGGTTCACATAGTGTCTAAGCAATCCCATTCCTCCTGTCTCACAAATCTTTGTGTTTCCATTTTGTACTATTGAAAGCAATTTATGTAAAAGTGCAGCCTACATTATCTCTCATGATTATGTCTATAGTTTCAAGAATCCAACACATATATCTCGTTAAAATCTTAATTTGTGCTACTTGAAGACAAAAGGTTGAAGTCAAGGAGCTTGTATACAACAGCTGGCTAGAACTTCAGATTGGAACAACTATAGATTTCCATTTATACTATCTTAAGCCACTTATTTCTTTGTTTGCTATTGCTTGATTTATGTATCTTACTCTCATGGTTGGTAATTTTGGTGAAAATCAGTATTTATCAGGGGGGAAAAAAAAAAAGGTTAAAACAACACCCAAGGCTTGCACATCTTATCCTTCAGTTGGGGAACAGCAATGTGAACAGATGGCATCACAGTGACAGAAGTCCTACTGTAGGAGGGCGAGGAATCTTCTAACCATGGATTTGTCACCGGCAAGGAAAGATCCCTTTCCAAGGGCTTATATTCCTCCCTCCTTTCCACATTCCCATCCACTCTTCTGTCACCCTGTCTCCTCTCTCACGTGCTGAGTGACAAATCAGGTCTTTTATGGACTGTGCTCTAAATAAGGAGAGAAATTTTTCGGGGCTAATGGTGGGAGGACTCCCACCCCAATGGAGGCCGGGGGCGGGGGAGGGAGAACTGCAATAAAAATTACTGTGAAAAGGATAACAGGCAAAATGGTTACCCGTTAACAGCGTTTATTCTACTTTCTTCCCTTTACCTGCCTGTGTTATATATGCTTGTGCATAATTGCTGCTTAAAGACAGTTGGTGCATCTGTGCAACTCTTGGGTTTTTTTTTTCCAAACATCTGTTTTGACAAGTCTGGATCTTGGATAGCTAGTAACATTTTTTCAGTTCACAGTTACAACTCACATTTTTTACTCGCTGTTAAATTATTTACCCCCATTACTTGGCTCACAGAGCAGTTTTACTTAGGCTGCACTTGGAAGCAAACAAAATCAAAGATAAATATTATTGTGTTGAAAACGATCTTTCTGTGCACGACAACCACAATCACAACTAAATCACAATAATTTGCAAGCAGGCTCCCACTACTCTTCAGCTCAGGCATGATAGTCCTCTATTTGTCAGAATTGGTTAGAACTTCCCGTCTTTGCAGCCACGTTTTTTTCCTCAGAAAGTTGGCAACGGTAACTGTAAGCCATTTCGGCAGTCTCAGCAGGAAGCACCAGGAGCATATGTTGCTCCCATTGAAGTCTTCCCGATTATTCAGCTATTTTCCTCACACATTATAGAGTTTGCTCTCTCTGAACAAATAAGGCAGCAGAGATCATCATCTTCTGTTACTCAAACTTAAGGGGATGATATACTTTTATGGTGGGGGAGCTGAGTTTTCTAATAGCTGCATGGCAACAGTGATGCTTGTTTTGTGCATGAGTTAGTTTGCAGAGAGCATCGCAAAACCTGCGGCTCCACTGTAATAGTATAGTGTCAGTTTAAGAAGCAATTCAGAGAGGAAGTTAAGGATTATATCAATTTTCTCAGCCATTCCAAAAAGAAAATTGAGAATGTAGAAGCAATGATAGTGAAATGAAGCAGTTTGACTGTCTACTCTTCGCCAGCAACTGACAGGTGTGGTTTTGTGGTTTAATGAACTGCCACTTGATGTAATTTTTCTGGGGTTATGCCTCTTTATGCCAACACACACACACACAAAAAATGAAAGACAAGACAGCAAGTCCAATTAGCAAACGCCTGAGAAAGAAACAGTTTTTTATTCCTAGAATAATGTAGAGACTTTAAAATACTTCCTACCCAGAACTGGGATGAAACCCCACATTTTTTAAAACATTTCTCAAACAGAAAATAGCAAAAAGAACATTTCACATAAGTGGATATGGTTCAATAATTTTCACTTTAACATCACCATAAATGATAAACTAGCTTTTTTGTTTGCCTGGTCCTTTAAATGAAGTACCATAAAAATTCAGTCCTTGCCTACAAACATTTTTCCTTGGAAATACTATAACATTTTTCCTGACCTTCACAGTAAATCGGAAATTTGTTTCAGCAAAACACTTCTAACAAATGCACAATAGTATATATCAAAGTGGAATTAAACCATTATTCTTGTCATATTGGGTTTTTATGTTCCTACTACTCTATGTGACATTTAGTAGAGTGTTTTCTCTTAGAAAAACAAACTGAAGTTGCATTGCTGATAGAAGATTCTTTTTTCCCTTGATTGTGTGCTTTGAGACAGTCCCTAACAACAGTTTGAATGTTGTTATCGGAGGGAAAAACTTTCCTTTTTCTAGTTAATGCCTTCACATTGCTTAATTATATCTCCTTGAAACAGTGTATAGAGCTGCAGAACACCAGCATTCAGAACTCTCAAACATTTAAAACCTGAGTCTACCACATCTAACACCAGCAGTATTGTGTAAAATACCATCTTGCTGAGCCAAGATTTGCTCTGACGTATATGTTGGGCTAAACAGTACTGACTGCATTCAAATAATGAGGAGGCACAGTTGGATATGGTTTCTGCCAACCAAACTAAGAACCGCACCATGCAATTAAAAGGAAAGGTATATAAAAAATACAGTGGGATAAGCAATATTTCTTTCAGGTACATCCCTCGCTAGTATCAATAGAATTGCCCATGTAGGAATATATTACTTAGTGTGGACAAAACTGGAAGCTGGGTATAATGTTTTAAAAATTTATATGTACTTGTTATCAACAGATTGCAGCTTTGAAACTGCAGGTAGAGCATTACCAATGTTACTGCCAGAAGATTCTTGCCCTCCAAAAATGGTGCCCGGGCAGAGATCTGTTCACCTATACTGGTTGACTTTCTAGCTACAAAATGTCTGCCAACCTGAGAGCACATACCCACTCCAGAAATACCCGCAGAAAAAAAAGGAAGACAGTGTAGAAGTTTAAATAAAAGGGAGAGACTATTGCAAGACTAACCAAAGATCCACAACAATTAATAAATCTGACATTACAATAGGTTTTCTTAGATTTTCTCCAGGTTTTATGCCAGAGACCAAACCACAGTCAAATTTCGCAAAGCTTTCTTTATAATACATTTCACACATTTTGCAGATTTCCTAAATATTTACATCATCATTTAAATATCACTCAAGTCCCCTCTTGTTTCTTCTGGTTTTCTTTTTAAAAAAGACACTGAACTCAGAGATTCATATCCCAGTTTTGTTTCTCATACTTCTGCAAATTTTTTACCATATATCATTTAGAAGTGTTAGTGTACAACTGCCTCTTTAATTGCTCTATATTTTTAGTTTTAGTATTATTAAAGCAATGCAGTTGATTTGATTCTATCTTACTATGGTATTGCACTTTTTTAAGACTCTAATTATATCTATTCTGTTTTACTTAAAAACCTAATGCAGAAGTATGTTCAATTTATATATTTCTCAGATTTAAGATTTTGTTTTACATATATCAGTATATAGTAACAAACAAAATTCATTTTAAAATGTAAAACCATGAGTTTTAGCATTAATTATTATTTCTTAAATGCTACAAAAATAGGGATTTTCAGACTCTAAAGTTGTCAGTTTGATTTGTGAATAAGGAATGTTATTTTACTGATTTTTGACCAACTCAAAATGGTACAGGAAAAAAAATGTTTCAATTATGTTATAAAAAGAGGTGTGTTTGTCATAATTAAACCATGTCAAAAGTTTTGTTAGAGCTTTCTGAACAAACTAACATGAAGATAAAGGAGAACACTTGCTTACTCTCTTCTAACACAGAGATCTAAGGACTACTTGATCAAAGACATTTTAAATGTTTGAACTTTAACTCTCAAAGTTAGGTCAACCTTTTTGACTCTACCTTGAATTTCTGTACCCACAAATATAAATATTTTCATGAATAATGGCAGATAAAAGAATGCAATAACGTGGAACCATTTGTCAGTCTCCATCCTACTTCAACTTCTGTAAAGTCTATGAAAATTAGCCACAGCTGTGTACCCTGTCCATTTCATAACTGGGACCCAAAGACATGCTCAGGAATTCAGTCCTGCACCCTGGTAGCCCAGCACACTCCTTTAGGTGTGCACGATAAGCAAGAATACAAAATCTGGAGAAATCCCCCATTTCTTTATCTCTCAGAATAGTGTCAGTATACAAGTGAGTGTTAGCATGAATAGACAATCAAATATTTTGCTGAATTTCTCAAGTTTAAAACAAATCCAAAAAAGGGACACCTTTTCAGATCTCGAGGTGAGTATATTGACAGAACCTACATCTTCTAACATAGATTACCCATGGGAATTTTCTAACTATGGGAAGAAATTGCTGGCGTACTAATCCAGGCATATAGGTGGAAATAACTGATATCACTGTAAAACCCCACAGGCTGCAAGCACTTCTAATGCAGACTTCAGTGTATAACTACAAAGCCTATAGCAATGGCTATGAGCAAGAGAAAAGATTCAGTACAAGCAACTGAATTTATTCATTGTCTGTTAGCAATCTCCAAGGACCTTCAGTGCATAGCAACAGTATGTATAAAGATCCTTTCCTCTGTTTATTGACCGTGAGAGCCTTTAAGTTTCAGGTTCAGACAAGAAGCTCTTGGGACTTTTGTCCTCAGGAGTATTCTTTTCAGTTACAAACTTGATTGAGATCCTGCTTAAGAAAGGCCATTCTTGCAATTGGAAAGCATCTGTTGGAAGTATAAACAGAGATAGAGGTATCCAAGCACATCACTTTCTTAAGTATTTGTGGCCACTACTTGGTATGAGCCTATTTGCAGACTAGAGTTAAGTTACAGCAAGACTTCACCAAAAATATTGCAACATCTGAACTAGTCTTATTAACGAGTACCGACCAGAGGCTTAAGCATTTTCCATTAGTTTGATGAGAAGCTCCACAAAAGCAGATTAATATAGGCTGTGAAGAGTTCATAGTCAGCTATCTATCAAAGAAAAGACAAGTATCACTTTGAGATGTTATTCATCACCTATAGATACTTGCTACTAATCCTTCTGTAGGAATTTAAGGCCTCTTCAGCTGAGCTGGTGGAAAGAGCTTTATGTAGGAGCCCCTGCTCTGATATTGGAGAGCTGGACTGAATTGGCTGCTCCTTCCTCAAATGAGGACCCTGTGTGATGGATGTCTGTTCCAGCTTGCCTTGAAGTCTGCAAGCTAAGGGGCAAGAACATCCCATCAGGGCCATTTCTGCAATGAATATTTGATAGCTTGTTTATGCAGAGAATTTAAATATAGATTTGGAGTGTACTGTGAATTCCCACTCAGACTAAGTGTTTTAACGTCATGATTTTACATCAAGTATTGAATAACTTTGGTTGCTCCTGAAAGGGAGCTTTCACCAGCTTGCAGTATTTCCTTGCAGTTAGCTGCTTAGGCAAGGTGCATCTCGTGCAGCTTTAGTGATCTAACAGTTAATTTTCTAACTTAAGAAAAGCCTTTTTTCTTTTCAAGGGAAACTCACTCACCCTCTCTGAAAATAAACTTTAAAAAAATGGGTTAAAGTGCCCTCCAGAACTGACTTTCTTGTGTGACTAGCTTAGACTACATAGTTAACTACCAGAGAACTAGAATTCTGCAAGATGAATCCCAACTAAAAAAAAAAGCATTAGTCTTTTGCTAATCTTGAATTTAAATGAACAAAATAACCCTTTTGTCAAGCCTTGGATAAACTCACCGTGGTGTCCAGCATTTCCATTGGAGAATGGTTTCTCCTCCACTGTTTAGCTTCTCTGTCCCCACGAACTCCATTCACTCCCGGGTCTCGCTCCCTTAACCCAAGACCTGAGACTCAGCCACCAGCCCATTTATCCCACCCCTCCTGCTCACCCTCGGTAGCCTGTATTATTTTCCTTTGCTTACTCTGTCATCATCACAGTGCTCTTTAATCACATTTTGCTGCCAGTCTGCGTGAATACTTTGCAGTCCTCAGATGAAGCCTATTGCTGGTATAAAACAGTCTCTCACATACTATCTTCTGTTTAGTCAGGTGCTATGGGGATAGAGCCACAGCTCCAGCAGAAGAAAAATTCAGTTGTTATGTTTTCTTACAGTTGTTGCAAGAGCTGACTACAGCTATGACAATGTACGTCATATTTGGATTAATTCACAGGGCTGCATGTTACTGCTAAGGAGACAATTATGCAAAAACATTTCAAGACAAATGCAATGAAAACCAATGTAAAATGAAAATAAATGTAATCATAAATCTTAAAATATTTTCACTGTGAGTTTCTACTGGCCTTGTATTCACAGTATCAAACTTCCAAGAGGAAACTTTTGGAGCTGGACAAGGTAGAAGTACTCATGACAGAGTTCATATGTGGAAATAGAGTGTTTTTTTTCAGGAAGGAACAGTGGGAGGTTTTTTTCAACTGCAACCAAAAAGGAAGGGAAAGAAAGAATGCTTTTCACAGCAAAGGGACAACTACCAATTTAAGCATATAAAAGATCGAATAGTAACTTTTTACAATATTAAAAGCTGAAGAAAATGTTGCATTGACTTTTCTGTTTGCCCTATCCACTCTCTCTTCCTGCTGTGTCCTATTTTAATGATTCCATCACACTGCAAGAAGTAGGACATGATGAGGAAAAGAAATAGCTGATTTCACTTAGTGTAACCAGTAGGAAAAAATGATACAGTGTCATAGAAAATTAAATACTTTTTTTTTGTTTCCATTTCTCATTTTTCTGTAAGACAAAAGGCAATCTTTTGATAGTCAGAATGGAAAACATGGGTTGAAGAGCTTTGAATTTCTATAGGCTATAATTTTATTATGTATAAGTCAAAGTAAACCTATGTGATTTTCTGGAGGTGGTGAAACATCACTTTATTCCACAAGCTGTGTAGACAACAGCTGAAACAAGATTTTCAACAGGTGAAAATCTGTAATTTCCCCACTACTCTAATTAAAGCTGTTTCTTCAGGACCCGATAAAAACAAGAGCACCATGAATAAGAACTAAGCAGCTACTTAATGGACTGCTTGATGCCATGAACAGGACATGGACGATTGGCTTCTGGAAGGGGATTTCAGTATAAACCAGGAAGACAGTTTACCCACAAACACTACTCTTCCCGCAACCCAGAAGATAACTAGTTCTTTAATCACAAACTAATTAGAAACGATTGGTTTCATTGTTAAATTAGGGACATTAAGGGGGTTTGCTCCTTTAGCAGGTTTGCTGCACACGCTCCATTGGCAGCAGTCTTACAGCTGAACATACCCCGTCCTCACCAGGGCCAAATGGTGACAACCAAAATTTTGAAGAAAAGGTCCCTCGTTGACAGTGCTGTCCCTTTCAGATACAGAGAATCGATTTGCTCTACTTGCTCCCTCTGCATGAATCAGGACAATTATCTACAAAGAGTAGAGGGAAGAGGAGGATGAGACTTGTCTGGAGATGGTATTTTGGAGGTGGGGGGTAGAAGATATGCTGTCAAGCCTTTTGCAGCACATTTGAGAATTATCTTGGCTGAGACATGCTAAATTAGACAGTGCTGAGCAAGGTGCTCATGACTAAGCAACAAACAACACCCAGAAAAGTATAAAGGTCCCTACAGTACAATTTAGGCATCCAATATTAAAAAGTAGTCAAAAACTTCCTTAACTGCATAAACACCTTTAAATCTCAAAACTTTACCAAAGTATCTGAAGTTCTGCTATTTCACACAGCTATTTCATAGAGCCATCTTGAGGATTTGAGGGCCTTTCCCCTCTGCCAAGGGCCATCTAGAATTCATAGTACAAACAAGTTTAATTTCTCACAGGGGATGAATCCAACAAATACATCTGAGTACATCAAATTTACACCGAGTTTAGCACAAAATATAGACATCTGATACTCATCTTTTCCTTAAAAGTCTTCGGGATTAAGCACTTTCTCAGGAATCAAATCTGTCCTTTAGGTGCTGGTACACTAGTAATAATAACATAATAAATATGCAAAGTACTGTTAAAGCACAGGCTTTCTCTTTATAGGAGGAACTCACATTGTCATATTTTGCATACCTATTCCAGCAAAGCCCCTAGCATGAATTGTTATGAGCACAGTGAGGCTTCAGACTTGCAATTCACTGTACAATCTTATAACAACATTCTGAGCCTGAAGTTTTGTTTCCATCAGTGATTTCTACTGGCAACATGTACCTCAAAAAAGCAAATCTTTAGTAGTTTGTAAAATTGAGACAGTGAGCACCTGCTTGGTTGTTCTCATGCACTCTGAAATCAAATGAAAAAGGACATGACTTTTTAGGTATTCTGAATATTGCATTGAAAGAAAAGACCACCTGTGATAAGCATTATACCATCACAAGACTATTATAGTAACCTAAGGCTGGTCAAAAGTCATTTTTCCCCTAATCTTGAACAAAATTGAAATGCTCCCATCTACTTTCTTACAACACATTTTACAATTATAGATACACTTTTGGAGAAATCAAAACTCCTCTGCAGAATGCCACAATCCTGTGCACTTCATGTTCCAATTTACCAAGCGCAGTTTGATCTCATTTTACCAAGGTTGTTTCATTTCTCCTTATTCTTATAACTTGTATCATAACCTTTAGCGTACAGACTGATGGGAAAAACCTCAAAATCGTTTAAGTGTTTCACCAGTACATTAGATGTGTAAATGTGTTTTGAACCTCTCTATATAAGAAATATATTAATAAACTGGAGCAATTTCAGCATAGAGCCACCAAGACGTTCAGGAGGCTGGAGCACATGCCCTGTGAGAAAAACCTGAGGGAGATGGGTTTATTCAGCCTTGAGAAGAAATGGCTTTGGGGTGAAGTCCCCAAAACAGCAAACCCCAATTCCTACAAGGGAGATGGAGCCAGGCTTTTCACAATGGTGTATGATGCAAGGACAGGACATAATGTCCATAAATTGAAACAAGGGGTTTAGACTGGTAAAAGCTTTTTTCCAGTGAGGATGCTCAGGCAGCAGAACAGTCTGCCCAGAGAAGATATGCAGTCTCTCTCCATCCTTGGAGGTTTTCAAAACCTGACTGGATAAAGTCCTGAGTCACCCGGATCCAACCTCAAACTGACTCTGTTTTGAGCAGGAGGTTTGACTAGAGGCCTCCTGAGGTCCCTTCCAACCTGAAATATCCCGTGATCCAATATTCAGATGCCACTGATCTCTTGGTCAATGCTAATGAACAATCTCAAGTGTCTATGTACATATGCATATGTGCAGGTGCGTGTACTCATGGACGGAACCATGTGGAAATCTGCAACAGTCTGGATTGAGGGAGCTCTGGGGGCATCCCACGTCAAAAGTTACCGTCCTCTCACGTTGCCTTCAGACCCAAAAGGCAGGTTTGTATAACAACAGTTCTGACAGCGGGGCCTTTGGTTGATTTCTCTCTCAGTCCTTAGGTGATTAAGAAGAGTTCAAGGCAAACAGAAAGCCAGGTGAATTTCCATCAAAAATATTACTAGATTTGACCTCATCATGTAAGATATCTGAATCTTTAAGGACATGTTACAGAGACGGGGTACAATATATTTAGTCTTACCAGGCTGGATGTTTTTTATTGTGACTACTGTATCACTTATTGCAAGAATTGTATAACTAAGACTTTTTCTCTCATGCCCATGAGGCTGGAATTCTGTGACAGTGGAAGGAAAAAAAAAAGTTTACTGATGGAAAGGGGTGGGAAGAACCTTATTACCTTTTTAAATAAAAATCAAAACATGATTTAAAACAAATGTTTTAAATCAAACATTTTAATCAGTAGAGAGCTCACTCACTGTGACCTCAGTGGATACCAAAGTTTAAAAAAAAAAACAGAAAGAAAAGCCAAAATGTACTTTGGTAAGATCATTTTTAAGCCAGCCTAATGATCTGCAGGTGACTCGTTTCATGACTGACAGCATTTGGAGCTCTTGGCAGTGACCTCTTCTCCTGATCTAGATCAGCTCAGTTCCAACAGAAGTCAATTGAGTAAGGGTGATATACAGCCCCTCCAATTTTGTCTCAAAATCTGGTGAAATATGAGAATGCCAGAGGGGTAAGGACAAGAATTTTATTTTTTAAGACAAATTGCACTATTTTCTGTTACAGTAGACTGATTGCTTCCTTACTGTAGACTGATTCTAATGTTCTCTATTTTAATTTAATCCAAGAGAAGGCACCTGAAGGGATAGAAATTCAAACACAACCTAGATCATGTAGCTCAGGGAAGATGTGGTCAGCCTTTCATTTTAACATTCTCCAGTCTCATGGGTGCATGTGCTTAGTTACACTAAGTTAATTAGTTAGTAATATATAATAGCTGACATATAATTTACAAGATGACCATCATTGTAAACAATGTAAACAATATTTTGTAGCTTATGTTTCCCAAAAGCTATATTAAAGCCTAAAATAGATCTGATAACATTCAGAAAGAGCAAAAGAAAAGGATGGGAGTGAAACACAGTAAAACAGTAATTACTATTCAGGATGGAGAATAACAGAGACTTTTTTTTTCTAGCTGTAATCAGTGTGTAATTATGGCCCCACAAACAAGGCAACACATAAAGCTAGTTAGAAACTAGCTCTATGATATAAATTTGCGGTCTCTTCAGGCTTTTTATCTTCATTGCCCTTATGGACAATTGGAAAACTGTATTTTTTAGGCTGCAACTCTCTTCATCAGTAGCACCATCCAGAGGTACATGTTAATGCTCTGGAGAAGCCAATTTACTAAAAAAAGCACCATGGAGAATGACAAATATAAACATTTATTTATTTATTTTAAATAAGGCAAGGCATGAGGACAAAGTGATTCTGTCTTGTGCATGAGAAAATTCAATCGCAAAGCAAAAATAAAATATTTTTTCACAAAATGAAATCATAAACATGCATGACAGCTTCTTACCATGAAAAAGGCATCCAGTTACCTTCTGTTATGATTTCAACCTCTTAATGGCCTGAAGTCGAGAAAGCCTTCCCAAAGAGGGACAGGAACTTTATCAGAAGGTCCCTCAGATTAAATGAACATTTTCAGAATTCTGTTTTCTCCATTGATTTATACATATTCATTTGGTTAGGACACAAGTGAAATCTTACTGAAATCCAAGCGATCCACATTACTCAGGGTAAGATTTGGCCAATAACAGTTGTCGAAAGAGCTGATAACTGAGAAATGATTTGCTTCTTTTGTGCAATAAACCTATAAATTTGTCGTTATTAGTTATCATCATTATTCAATGTAAAAATAACAGCAAACAAAATGTGTTCTACATAAAGAGCATTAAAACTGGAAATTTTGGTGATTGTTTAAAAAGGACGCAGTTGGCTTTATTACATATTTTTCCACAGCTGTAAAAAATCCTTTTCTTAGAAATGTAAAAATATAAAGATACAAATGGCACTATCATCTACGGTAGACTGATTCCTCCTCAAAAGTGATCTCAAAAGATGAAAATTAAATGTACATGATAGATACACACACACTGAGTGAATCACATATACTGAATTATTTGTTTACTTTCTTCTCTTTTTCTTTCTTGAGAGGAATATATACTTTATTAAAGCTTCAGAGTCTGTGACCAATACCTTTACTATGTATTTTTTGGTGGGAATTATTTTATAAAACGGATTTTCCCATAATAAATCTCTCACAAATCAATGAAGCAGCTTTGCATAGGGAGTAATGGCAGAACCTGACCTGTATTTGTTTTACATTATTTGCCCTAGAGCTTTCTGGAAATAATTCTTAATATGTTATTTGACCATAAGAAGTGAAAGTATAGCTAGTTGTGATAAGAACCATGATAAGAACCATCAGTAAGGAAGGGTCAGTTCATTCTCAAAATACATGTCTGCCAGCATGACATGGAAAATTTATGTGAGTGTCAGGCTGTGCATAAACTATATAATTACCATTACAAAATGACTAAACAGGTCTGGCAGTGCACTGAAGAAGTGGGTTGCAGTTAATCAGTGCAATCTAGGAGACCCGACAGTCATGATTGAATGCTTGCTACATTTGAAGAAAAATCTTTGAATAGCTGTGCTAGGATCTGTGACATGCTGGTGTGAAAAGCTACTTCAAGACAGCATAGCCAAGAGAAACCAAAATACTCTTGCCAACTGTGTAGGCAAAAATGAATTTGTGCTGCCCCAGGATGGGTCACTTTTGCCACAGAAGTCAAAAAGAGAAAGTCAGAAATCTTGTAGAGCTCTGAAACGTTATGCTTGCTCTTAACACTGTCACAAAAGATGAAAAGGATGGGAACAGCATTTGTCATAACCACAAGTGACTTCACCCCTTTGTCAGTTGAAGCCACTGTTTCTTGTAACTCTTGGGGGAGATGGCAGCAACCAGCTTGGCTCTCCAGGCTGCTGGGTGGGGGAGGCACAGCAAAGCCTCCAAACAGCTGATTTTGCCTAGGTCAAATTTGGTTCTATATTGCCCTTGCTTCATTTAGACAGTTCTCAGATGGAAATGCACAAAATCATTTAAGGAAGGCAGCTAAATAGGAACAATGGGATCACCGTGGTTTAAATCCTTCTATTTAAAATACATTCCCACTACGATCTGGGATAACTGCAAGTGAACATGTAAAATTGGTCTGGTTTCAGTGAAACAGAAACAAAGATCTTACAAAGCGGTACACAAAATGAGTATATTGCAAGGACTTGTACTTAGGTAAAACTCTCCCTGAGTGATATCAATAAATATACCTTGCTAATCCTTTTTCAAGATTTGACCTCCAATTTGTGTTCTGAACAAGTCTGCCCATTTTATTGTTCCTCAAGACGAAACCAAATTCTACATGTGAACAACACACCAGCAAAGGAGAGCTATGCCTGAGGACGTCTTCTTTGAAACACAGACTTGATGTACAGACGAGAACTGACAAAAAGATCAATGACACTTCTTAATAGTCCCATCAGTCCACTCACACTCCTATTAGTACATAACTATTTTAGTGCGTTCATTGACATCACTTCTGCCTTCATGGGACTGAGATAAGGCTAATTTTTATATCCAGGCCAGAGTTCTCAATTGCTAACTCAAAAGTAATTACATTTATCAGTAGATGGACCTGACGGTCCTGATGTCACCAGAATATTGGTAGCATTTAATTTCTACACCACTCAGAATTGCCTTTGGCAAAACCACACATACAATGAATAAAATGAATGACAAGATTCACCTCTCTTTTTAAGACTCAACAGCTAATAGCTGTTGCTGAAACAACACAATATTTAAGAGAGGGAGTACAATGAGAGCTGGTTTGTTTTTGTTCTTTTTTTTAATTCTAGTGTCCCTATTAGTAGAATTAAAGCATCTTACTATTTTATTTCTATTCATTCTAGACTCATCTTAAAGAAAAACTGTAGTCTTCCTTTAAGGAGCTTAACCTTTTATTGTTTTATGTAAAATTTTGTTCCAATTTAAAACAATAGATTCCTCCTACATACAACCATAATAGCAAAAGCTACTGTGGATATCATTATTTGCATGGATAATAATATAAATTGTAAATTTGTTGTGTATTGTCCCACTGATGCTAGGAAAGCAGCACATTAAGCAAAGTTACCATTTCTGCGATTAGGAGACACAAACACTTCAGCAGGGAAGAGTTTCAGAACATCCCTCTGCCCTACTGCTGTTTAACTGCATTAAGTTCATAGGCAAACACTGTTTTGATTTGAGCCCTTATAATTCATCAGAGCACAGACTCCGAAAAGAGAAAGTCTGTTTAGTCTATCTCTATCATCATAATGACAGGAGAAACACAAAATAGCCTGTGGCTCTGGGTGAGTTAATTATCTACATTTTTTTTTCCTAGGACACTGTCTTGAAGTACCAACGCATTAACCTTGCAGACTGTTCTCTTAGACCTTCTGCACAGCATGAGATTACTACTAGTCTCAACTGGTTAGTGTCAAGTTCCCTGCTCTCCAGGGTTACTCAGGTCACTCCTCGTTGCCTGGAAGATTAATTTCCCTCTTAGGGACAGGGTAAGTTTAAGCGTACAAACACTTGAATTAAGTGATGGAACATATTCTGAATAGAGAAAAACGAAGTGAAACAAATCTACTGTTTGCCCTGATGAAACTGAAACACTATCAGCGAATAAGATCTTTTTTTTTTCACTAGAACATTTATTCATACCTATTCTGAACGTATATACAAAATATCTATTTTAATAAAAAAGGACTAGGACTCTCCAACAATACACTTTGGTTTGCCAATACCATAAATGTCATAAAGTTTCATTTATATATAAATACAATATATTTTTGTTTATATATAACACAAGGAGTGAATCTTCATCCACTGTAAGTCGTCTGTATTCATGATTTCTTTGCAATCCATTTTATAACTATCCTTCTTGTAAGATAATGATTCACCAAGCTGTACCAAATGCAAATGCAGTAAATATTCAGCAGAAAATTTTAAGTACGATACAAAGATTAAAAAAACTAAACACATAACTTGCCAGCTCTGACTACATGTTTTTATTTAAGCTTTTATTTTTTACTGTTCACTGACTTTGTACAATGGAAATAGATTAAACAGATTTACATTTTGGTTCTTGGCGTAAACACTTCACTATTGAAAGAAATATTGATTCATTTAACTGTTTGGAAGTGCTGCCATGTGGCTTCACTGGAAACAGCACATTTTTGTTATTCTTTCAATTCTGAAGGATTGCTTGGGTTTGCCTTTTAGTAGATATTTGCTGATAATACCCTTGTTAATTAAATCATGATAACTGTAGTTGATTAGATTGTAACTATTGTAAGACAGATATAACATATCACTATTATAAAAGGAGTATCTTTTCTGAGCAGGACAGAGAGATCTCACATTCAGCTTCATTTCAGATTCTTCACCTTTCTGAATCTAAGAGCATGTTTCTTGATACCAATGTGGAAATCATTGATAACTGACAAGCATGTGAGCCAAAAGACTTTTAGATCACTACACAGTCTACAGAATACTGTCCTTCATCCGAAGCCATCATCTTTGTCAACCTGTCACAGAAAAATTTCTTTAAGACATCTGACCTTAAGACTCAAAAGAAGAAAGTGATAAACTACCAAAAGATATGGGGCGTGGTTTACATCATGCCTTAATAAAGATATCTTTGCAAATTTCAGAGATTTTTCTTCCAAGCTCTCACAGCACATATCTGTCATACACTCTCTGGGAAATACAATAAAAGTAGAATCACCTTTCAGTAAAATTAAAGTTTTTCAAGTTTTTCAAGATACCCAGTGAAATGTCTGGTTATGAATAGCCTCATAAGGCCAAATAATCTTATAAGGCTGGCTGAAAATTTGATCCCAAAGTAGTCTAGTTTTGGAATGAGCAAAAACTGATCTTTACTAGGAAGAATTTGTGAAAATCAAATTATGCAAGTCACAGTCATGTCTAAATACTGTATGGCATCTACAGTGACTTAAAATAAACTCTGTCAAGATCACAGCCAAGCTAGTATAGTTGTTCTGTAATTATTTAGGTAACATAGATTGAAATCCTACAGAAACACAGTACACAATACAGTTCTCATTAACCATTTGCTTCAAGTAATCACTGTGTGCAATAGAATTACCAGCATTTAAGAAGCATTCTAATAGAATTATTTACTTCCCAAGATGCTCATATTATTGCTTTAGGTGAGTTTCTTCTCATTTTTGTTAAGACATTTCACAGCTCTCAGCATACAACTTAATGCTGCTTTTAGGAGGAGACCGATTCAATTATGTCTTTTTAGTCTTAGGCAGCACTCACACACAAAACTAGAGTTTCAAAGCAGGAGATGGATTTAATTTATTTGAAGTCACTTAAAAAACCCTCCATTTTTTTAACTGATAGTTGAAGGTTCTCAAAAGGCTTTCTTCATGGAAAATCATATTTATCTGAGGTTTTCCTTAAATAACCTAATGATCAGTGCTCATCAGAAATTTCATCTGAAGGAATGAGTTCAACACTTAAGAGTTAGCCTGGACTTTTCCTGTCTACAAGGCATATTGTTAGGATCGTTACTTTCTCTCGATAGGATTCTAGGCTCAGATGCTGATTTCAGTTGCACACATTTTGAATCTAAAATAATATTAAAGTAGATTTCTTCTGGCACAATTGGCCACATTTATATTAGTAAATGAAACGGGGCTGGGTTTCTGGCCTAAGCATTAGTGTGCAGTCATCCGTACTAGTAAGTTCATAGCCTGGGCTAATAATGCCTGGTCCTGCGGGGTACCATACCTTGTTGGGATGCAGCCACCCTCGTTTGGGAGGGTAAGAAAGTTAAGCCGTATCAATGTAAGTAAGTCACCTCACAGCAGCATCTTGACCTGTTGCCAGTTTGGTTTATCTGTTCATAACTGCTGCTGTCAGGACCTGCCCAGCTTTCCCTGGGTCCCCCTTATCCCACCCCAGGGACCCAGAAGCCCCATTTTGGCTCAGCCCCCAGCCCCAGCAATGCCTCAGAGGTGCCTGGCCCACATTTGGTGACTGCACTTCTAGGGTCGACCTCAAAGAGGACACCTGATCACTGGCTGGCTGGGACCTGCTGCTGCAAGCCCCTGGTTCTGCTCACGCTGCTTGGGGGCTGCTTCCCAGCAGCTGAACACAGACATGTCCCCAGCAGTTTTCTGGAAAAAAAAAAAAAAAAACCCCAAAAAAATCAAAAAAAACACAAAACCAAAACAACAAAAAAAAAACCCATGAAATAATTTTTATCTACAGGTGACATAGAAAGAAAAGAAAGAAAATGTTACCTTCCTGACACTTGTTTTACACCTTCTAAACAACTCTTCAGTAGAAATTGACTTTCAGGAACTAACTAGTGATACGATTTCCCATCTTAAGTTTGCCTGTTCTGAAATATTTACCTAAAGTACATTTCAGAAAGGATGACTGTATCAGTACTAGAATTCTTGACTTTAGTTGATTTACTAGCTCTACTTTAGCTAACCTTTGTATGACACGTTCCTCCTCTAACTTCAGTAAAATAAACAGCAAGCTCAGCCATTGACATGCCTTATTGTCAATAACCTGTTCAATCGGCAGGTAGTTCAGCTATTATTGAACTATTGCTGAAATGTCTTCAGCTTTAATTCCTATGAGTCCTTTGATGATATTTTGGGAAATATTATTTCTCTAGTCCATAAAGATAAAAAGAAAGGTGAAAAGTTTCTCTTAGAGAAATTTCTAATTATTAAGTGATAAGAGTAACATTAATAAAATATATTGACAGGACTGCCATCTTTCATTCAGTTCTAAAGTAAAATTTTTCACTCATTAAAACCGAAGAAGTACCCTATTAGATCCTCTAAGTCAACCTATTGGTCGTAAAATAAGCTGAGTTTAAAAATAATGAGCTACTGATGTAGGATTAATGCTTGATTATCTTTGTGAAGTTGATAATAGTGACTCTTACACAGACTTGCCAGAATTAATGGGCCATACAGAAGTGACACAGAAAGGACAGCCACTGCTAAATTATTTTTATTAGAACTTTTTTTTTTGATGGCAGAGTGTCATGTGAAACATGCTATGCTTCACTTTCTCTTGAGATTTGGAAAAGATGACTGTCAAAAACAAAGTATCATGGTTCTTTCTCATTTATACCACAGTTAGCTTGTTTGGTCTTTTTTAATGTAGCACATATTTCAGAGATTGTGATGGATACAGGGAAGCAGAATGCTTTGGAATTAAGAGATAAAAATTGAAGCAAAAATGTGAACTGTACACAGCAGTATAAATTTCTCTGTATTTCCTTTTGAATTGATAGTGAATAAAAGTTACAACATAAATAAACCGTGTTTGGGTTTTTAAGACCAGAATGAGCCAAAAATGTATGATATATGTCAATGATACAGGATTAAGTGTATCCACTCTATCCAATCAGGAGACATACGTAGGCTGTTCTTCAGGTGTGAGCGCTTTAAATTCACCCACCTTCACTCAACATGCATATAACATTTATTATTGGTTTTGATTCATCTCAAGTTCACAGTCAAGAGAGGACACTTAAGAAAAGTAATCATACCCTCCCTATTTCATTGCCTCAATAGACTTAAAGGTAATGTGAAAAAGCAGTGAAGTGAAGACCAGAAAAAAATGGAGTATTCTGAATTACAGTTGCAGCAGTCACCATGAACCCTCCATGGTATCTGACATATCCTCAGAATAACCCACCCACCTCCCTCAGTAACAAATGCCTTTCAAATTTAGTGGTCTAGATTAATTCAGCCATGTTTCTCTGAAGTCTGTAATAAATATACAAACATATATATATACACACACATTTGAATTCTGTTTCCCTCTCAAGTCTCCCAGAGGAATAAGCACTTTTAGTAGGACAGTCTCGTTAACCTGCCTTTTTACAACAGGATTCTATGCAAAGACTCCACCCCGGTAAAAGTCCATGTAGTTGAAACAGATGGGAAAAAGGTGGGATGCTAAGTGCGTGGCTTACTTCCTTCTCTATATCATATTCCCATCCTCCATAGCTTAGCAGACGGACACAAAAAATGACAGAAAGAAGGCAATTAAAAAAATAAGTCTTAGATTCTGAGGTACTGTCATAAACCTCTACAGCTCTTCTGGTCTTCCAGAAGCACTAGTCTGGTACAGTTAAGAAGTTCCTGTTGTTTTCCCTATGCTTCGGTATTCAGAGAATCAGGAGTAACCCAGTTACAATTTCTCTCAGAATCATAGAATCACAGAATGGTTTAGGTTGGAAGGGACCTTGAAGATCATCTAGTTGCCACCCCCCTGCCATGGGCAGGTATACCTTCCACTGGACCAGATTGCTCAAAGCCCCATCCAGCCTGGCCTTGAACACCTCCAGGGGTGGAGTTTCCACAGCTGCTCTGGGCAACCTGTGCCAGTGTCTCACCACCCTCAGAGTGAAAAATTTCTTCCTAATATCTAATCTAAACCTACCCTCTTCCAGTTTGAAGCCATTCACGCTCGTCCTATCCCTACATGCCCTTGTAAAAAGTCCTTCCCCAGCTCTCCTGTAGGCCCCTTTTAGGTACTGGCAGGCCACAAACTCCTCTTCCTCAGGTATTCCTCCCAAGTAAGGTATTGTTAGCACAGTAGAATCCTAAGGATTCTGTAAGATGAACCCATTAAGCAGCCGTTTCAGCTGAATTTATGGCTGCTTTCTATTGCAGAGCAGTGATGGAGCCCGAGGCAGACAAAAGTTCTTGCAAATATCTCTAGTGCCATCTATTTAGCTTTGATAGAGGAAGAAAGAAGCTCAGCCACACTTAACTAAATTACACTGAACGCTGATACATGAATATGGTGTCAAAGTTAAACGAAATGCTATGTGGAGATAATATTCTCTTTCATTGCAAAGACCCAGAGCTAATCAAAACAATTAACTAAGCTATTAACCATACCGAACATACTGACTAGTATTGTTTATTACTCTTCCCAAAAGAATTTCTCATTTTTTCTATGATGATGGAAGAAGGAAATACATTATCTTAAGTGTGGCAAGTGAAAATTATAATGATCCTAGAACCATCTCTGAAGAGTGTGTAGGAGAGCTAATAGTAAAGGAATTACAGACAGTAGACACGTTGGCACCAAATGTGTCAGCCTTACACTATTCACGGGGGTGGGCTGTAGAGAAGCTCTAGAATTAGTCCTTTTCAACATACAATAATGCAATTTTTCACCCTACTTCTTTAGTAAAATGCTAAACAAAAGTGCTTTTCTCACTGATTTTCTGTCGTTGATAAATAAACAGCAGATATAACGTGGTAGCTCTTGTCCTGACTTAATCTGAGATTCTCAGTTAGGGGACCCTATTTCTATGAATTGGCATTGATTATCATCAATTACTTATTTACTGAAGTTCTGTATGAACCTTCAAATTCTTTAATAAACACACAGCAATCAAATTTTGTAAATTACAGACCCATCTGGATACCAAGACTTTTATTTTAAAATCATCTTCAGCACATGCACGATTTGGTGAGGCTGTATGGAGTTTGGCTACCAAGTCGTTTGAGTGGAAAAAGACAGGAGCAGTCAGCTTGTTCACATCTCTGCCAAATCAGGACTCCACCTGACACTAGAAGAGGAGGCTCTTTACATGTTTACTATTTACCTTTTCTTGATGCAATGCAAGACCAGCTTTTTAAGTGAGTACCTCTCCTTAAAGGAGGATTCAATTTCAAATTTATTATTACTATTGTTGTGGTACAACGCTGTAACATGACCTTGTGCTGATTCAAAAGCTGAAGCTATTTTGGGCACAAAATGCTGTACAGTGAAAAATACTTCGGCGATACATCAGTGTAATTCTAGGCCCCTTGTGAGCAGCCCCAAGTTAGCAACCCCTGTCCTCCGTATCTTTTCTTCTTTTTTTTGTCAGAGAAAGTAAACATCAAAGGAAGATGCTACAGAAATCAAATCGACACACAGTCTATCTCCATCAATCACCTCACTAAACTGTTCAAAGATATGGATTAAAGGAAAAATGCGAAATCAACCCCACAGTGGTGTCTTTCTGTTCAAGAACTATCAACCTGCTCTGAAACTTCAGTGTGATAGCTGAGTTTTCTCACTTATATAGACTGGTGTCTGTAAAACTACAGGTAATTTTACAGAAGTCTTACGACTACTCATTTTGTTGGGATATTCAGATCTCAAAGACAGCTCCAAAAATTTCAGCCATCGACTACAGAGCTATCAAGTAACATTTTAAATGCGTCTGTTCTGCTTTCATGAAGAATGGAAATAGTAGGTTCTGCAACAATGGATGGAAATAAATGTTGAAAAGACTGAGTCACAACAAAGGAGTTGAATTACTGGGTATATTTTTTTTTAAATATAACAAAAGGAAAGGAATCTCGATAACTTGCATCATTAATCCAGCCTGCTCCTCTAAGCATTAGTCTATATCTGTCATTTCAGTGATAGAGGCACTGTAAGCAGTTCACTGTGTCACTTTTATATTAGCATGTAAGATCAAAGTAAAAAAGTAACAAAGATAAAGATAAAAAAAAATAAAAATCAAAGGTCCAGGAAATTATGGTAATTTGCAGAAAAAAATCTAAAGAAAAAGATGACTTTGATTAAATCCTGAGAGTTGCACTGTCTGAAGGTCAAACTAGTAGTGCTGTCACAGATACTGTTGGCAATGGGTAACAGTAGCACTAATACCGAAGTACTTTACATTTAAGAAAGCAAAATAAGAAAACCCAGACTTTAAGAAAAGAAAAAAAAAAAGTGGGCTTTTTCTGCATCACTGAGTATGTTGTAACTTTCTGTGTAATGTGAAGGTCTATGCCACAAAAAGCGTGACAATTTCAAAAACCTCTGGATGAAAAAAGGGTAAGCGTCATCAAATCAAGTCCAGAAGGCATTCTGCTAATATTTAATAGTCTTATTGAAACTGGCAGACCTCTGACAATCCTTTGCCTTTTCCACTCTCTAGTCTATATAAAACATAAAACAAAATGGTATTTTTTGCACAGATTATATATTGGCACACAGCATGCAGTACTTGAGAACATACTGATGATGGCTGGCTGTGCAGAATAGATCAGTATGGAGCATTCAGGGAAAAAATCTGCCAGTCAGTTCATCAGTGGAGAGACTGCTGGAATGAAGAGAGGCTTTAGCAGGATGCCAAAAAGGGGAAGAGAAAAGGAGAAAAGAGGGTGGTGAGAGATGGACTGCAGCGAAAGCCGTGGAAGAAGGAAGAAGAAATGGAACCGTACCATGAGGCAGAAGAGCAAACAGAACAGAAGCAAGGGTAAAGCTGATTGTGAAAGAAACTCTTGAGTAATATGGTTCCAGATGTTGTTTTGGGTTTCTGTGTTACTTAAACGTTTAAAATTATTGGTAATAAATCTGCATCAGAGTTAAAATGGTAGGAAGTGTGGGTTAGATGAATGGACAGTGGGGTGGATTGAGAACTGGTTGACAGATAGAGCTCAGAGGGTTGTGGTTAGTGGCACAGAGTCTAGTTGGAGGTCAGTAACAAGTGGTGTCCCTCAGGGGTCAGTACTGGGTCCAGTCCTGTTCAATATATTCATCAATGACCTGGATGAAGGGATAGAGTGTACCATCAGCAAGTTTGCTGATGACAAAAAACTTCTTGAACATTAGGAAGAAGTTTTTCACTTTGAGGGTGGTAAGGCACTGGAACAGGTTGCCCAGAGAGGTTGTTGAGGCCCCATCCCTGGAGGTGTTCAAGGCCAGGCTGAACGTGGCCTTGGGCAACCTGGTCTAGTGGGAGGTGTTCCTGCCCATAGCAGGGGGGTTGGAACTCGATGATCTTCAAGGTCCTTTCCATACTAAACCATTCTATGATTCTATGATTCTATGACACAAAACTGGGAGGAGTGGATGACACGCCAGAAGGCTGTGCCGCCTTACAGTGTGACCTGGACAGGTTGGAGAGTTGGTCAGAGAGAAACCTTATGAAATTCAACAAGAACAAGTGTAGGGTACTGCACCTGGGGAGGAATAACTCCATGCCTCAGTACAGGTTGGGGGCTGACCTCCTGGAGAGCAGCTCTGTGGGAAGGGACCTGGGAGTCCTGGTGCACAACAGGATGATCATGAGCCAGCAATGTGCCCTAGTGGCCAAGAAGGCCAATGGCATCCTAGGGTGCATCAAGAAGAGTGTGGCCAGCAGGCCGAGGGAGGTTATCCTCCCCTCTACTCTGCCCTGGTGAGGCCGCATCTGGAGTATTGTGTCCAATTCTGGGCTCCCCAGTTCAAGAAAGACAGGGAACTGCTGCAGAGCGTCCAGCAAAGGGCTACAAAGATGATTAGGGGATTGGAGCATCTCTCTTATGAGGAAAGACTGAGGGACTTGGGTCTTTTTAGTCTGAAGAAAAGAAGCTTGAGGGGAGATCTTATTAATGCTTACAAATACTTAAAGGGAGGGTGCCAGGGGGATGGGAACAGTCTTTTTTCAGTGGTGCCCAGTGATAGGACAAGAGGGAATGAGCACAAACTTGAACATAGGAAGTTCTATGTCAACATGAGGAGGAACTTCTTTACTTTGAGGGTGGCAGAGCACTGAAACAGGCTGCCCAGAAATGTTGTGGAGTCTCCCACTCTGGAGTCATTCAAAACCTGCCTGGAGGCTGTCCTTTGCAACTTGCTGTAGGTGACCCTACTCTGGCGGGGGTGTTGGACTAGATGATCTCCAGAGGTCCCTTCCAACCCTGACCATTCTGTGATTCTGTGATATGAATGTTGCCATTCTGATTCATAAGCCAAATTAGAAATGAGGAAAAACACAATGTCCTCTATTAAGAGTGACTCTTCACATCTTAAAACCTTATTCCTACTGTTAATTTGTTATATTTCAGATTACAATATTTTTTGAAGTTCCAGACAACATCAGAACTTAAAACCAGGCCAAAATACCTAGAGTCACATTAANAAAAAAAAAAAAAAAAAAAAAAAAAAAAATTTAGGAATCTCAGAAAGTGAGATATCCCTTTGCAAAACCTTAGGTGCCCAGCAGAACACTGAGCCTCCCTTACATTACAATGTTCATGCCCAGAAAGAGGAATCCATGTGATCTTAAGCTTTTAAAAACTATTCGCTTAAAAATCTACAGTAGCTCTAAACAGAGTCAGTTGCCAGCAGCACCACTAGCAAAGTAAGAAAGGCTGAGAGCAGGAATAAGACAGCTGCCCACTGGCATCTTCTTCCATTTTGGTTCATCCTAGCTTCATCTTCAAGGTTGAATCTTCTAAAACTGTTCTTTTCTTTCAACACCTGGTGGTGGTGCTGTTGCTCCTTTCTATACAGTAGCTTAATCTTTCCAGGTCTTACCTGGGATGTGAACAACCCTAAGTTTATTATCTAGCACACAGTGCTAGAGTAATGTTGCTATACTCTCCCAACTTCTCCGTGGTCTGTAGCGCAGGTGTCCCTGCACTTCATAGGTATGTGATGAACACTTCAACAATCCACTAGAAAAGGACAGTCCTAGCTTTGTAAAAGAAAAAAAAATACAGCTTAAATAAGGAAAAAAAGACAGTAGGATGAGAGCAGAAAGTCAGTGACTTGGCAAAAAGTGTTGGAGTTGGAAAAAGAAGGCAAACCTCCTGGATTTGGGGCAGTGTCATATCTACTTGTTCAGGCAGTTTTTTGGAGAGAGGAATTTCACTCATACTACTAGTCCTATTTAGTTAGGAGGACTAAACTTGCTCATTTAGGTGACTGTAGAGATCATAAAAATGTAGAGCTGTGAATATTCCCCAACCTGCTGTGCATGTGTTTGTAAACAGGAATTATCATTAAGAAGACAAGTGGTTGCTAAATCTGAAAGACTCTTGCCAGTGATAAGCACAGCATAGTTTCTGTATAACTTTACTGATCAGATTTTCCAGCATTTTATAAGACAAACAAATTCTAAGGGAAGAAGTCTATTCCTTTGATTTACTGTTTATGATTAGTATCAGGTACACATCACAGCAGATGAAAAGCTTGCTTCAAATGTAAAAATAAATGGTGCGGGCTGAAAAAAGTCAAGCCATAGCAACAAGAAAATTTAAAATTAATAAATAGCAGACCTATGTAATTTTTTGAAAATCCTGTTAATTATTTAATCTTATTTAAAAACAAAACAAAACAAAACAAAAAACAACAACAAAAACAACAACAAAGTTCTGGTAAGAGAACTCTTATTCAAAAGTTCTCATAGTTATCAGCTGAAGGGTAGATAATTAAAATGTATGAACAAAACTAAATTAAGCACTAGCGAGGGCTTTTTCATTGTTTGCAAATCATCTAAATGTTAAAATACATCTATCCCATTAAAGAAAAAAAAACACACAAAAGACAAACATGACTAAATCAAGCAGGACCAGATTAACACTTATGCACTATAGGTCTGAGATTAGGACACCAGCTTTTGGAATAACATAATGAGATCAGAATCCCAACTTTCATTAAAAAAGCATGTTTCTCATCCCTGCAGTGGGCAGGAGAAAGGAACAGAGAGAGGGGAGAGCTTAAAAAGAGAATTATGGGGAAATTAATGTCCATGTCTGCAGATAACTCCAATGGATTTAAACTGTAACACTGAAATAAGTCTTTATACAACAAGCAGAATCACACTCAAGACAAGGGAAGGAAGCAAAGGTGAAGATGAGTTTTGGTGTTGTCCTGTACTAATGCCCTGGATTCTGTTCTTCAATTGTTGCTGACTTGGGTACCATCAGCACATCACCTCTCCCTTCTTTCTGTTTCTGAATAACAAATGTACTTAGAAATGCTATACTGAACGATCTTGCTTTTGAAGTACATTTTTCCCCATTCTCTGCTCTTTTTGTTTGCTGGTGCACATTTACTGTCTTCACAACGTAGACTGTCCTTAAGCTTTAATAAAATCATGAAAAAAGAAAGTTCAGGCAGGGTGAAGGAAAAATAAAAACTGGGCAGTAGGAACAGAAAAAAAAGTCAATGTAGCTAAAGGAAATAAAACCTGAAGAATAATGACTAGTAAGAAGAGAAAATTGTAGTTATCATAGTTTTCAAAACATTCAATATTGAGAGAAAAGAGCAAAGCAGCAAATGTGAGAGTAGCATCATGAACAGGGACAGACACAGTGGTGATGTGAATGGAATGGCTATGTATCTGCACAATTGAATCCACATCACCTGAGCACGAATTTAAGCTTTGGATGTGACAGTGTTAATTTGAAAAAAAGTAACAGCATCCCCCTCTATTAGTCACACTCATAAATCTATGCTTGTGCAGTGACATCCTTCCTTGTGATCATCAAGCATGGAAAAACTTTTCATCTGACATCCCAGCAACTATATGTCTATGTCAGGGCAATTTTTTCCGAAAGTGAACTGGACTGAGACATCCCTTCTCTGCTACTGCAATTTGCAGTAGCAAAAAAATTGCAATTTGCTATATCGTTTCATGATTATGTTTTTCCTTTCCACCTAAAGTGCCTAAAACAGAATAAGAAAATATAAATAGAAATTTAATAGTCATTGATGCCCTTTCTAAGCACTTTCTTATTAGTTACCAAAATAAAGATTGCATCTATAATGCCAAAAAAACTCACAAGCAATCTGGTCCTGAATTTCAGACAAATGAAAAAAGAAATTAGCATTGTCCATTCCTAAAGTTTGTGATTCTTTTGATTTCACTCATTTGAATGTGATTATTACAGTATGGTTCACCTCTAGATGCAGATATCTAAATATCTTGAACGTAGATGTACCCACGTGCTTGAGATTTCTTACTCCCCTTGAGGTCATGGGAGAGCAAATCTATCAAGCCAATAGACTAATAAACTTCTCAGATCACCCTAAAATGACATCTGCATTCGGTAAGCTGAATAGACCTCCACACTTTTGATTTGCTCTGTTGACGATGAAGAACATCTAAATTTAGGTGTCTGAATCTGGAACTGAATTCCACTTCTGGACCTCAATTCTCACATAGGAATACTGTCTTCAGCTGCCACTCCAGAAGGGCACATGTCACTCTGGCCAGCAACGTACAGAGAGCGTCTCAAATGACCTATGTGTGAATAAATTAATCAATTTACTCAAGTGCCAAAACGAGATGCTTGTTCTATCTGTTTTTGCAAGGATTTATAAAGCATATGGATTTGGCTTCATAGGTTTGCTTAGAGATTTCAAACCTAACCATACATCCTGGGCTTTATTCAGGTTGTTGGATAAATATAAATCTTGATCTCAATGACCTCATCCTGATATCACTTGAAAAGTTATGCAGGGTTGTCAGAGAATCTCTCTGCGATATATATGGCATGCAAAGAAACCACTGTGTGAATGTATTTCTCACCGCCTTCCTAAACGGCCTTTTACTTTCTGGAGAGTTGTGAATTGTAGGGATTATTCAACTTTCTATCAGAAATACTTCAGCTGAAACTTGCTAGGATTGCATTTGCCTTTTTCAAAGCCCGATCACATTTGTAATTCACAACCATTCTTTGATGGAATACTAAAGCCAGACTTCCATCTCTGTTTCTTCCATGTGATGAATTCTTACTCTATAGTATATATATTCTTGTTAGCTTTTTATTAACAGTCCCTATTAACTCTTATTCCAGGCCTATTTCTCTGTTCCTCAGGAAGTATTTTTTTTTTCAGTATGGGTGCCCATCTTCCTACAGATTGGTAACATCTCACATGCGTGTTTCACCAGATGATTTCCTTCACAAAAAACTTCATTTCTGTGCCCTGGCCACTGATAAAATAGGATGGGTTAAAGGGCAAATGTTTGAGAAATCCTGTTAATCATCTACCTATGCTTTCCTTTGAATACAATGCCTCCCCTTCCATTAGCCAGTTGTATTAATCTTATAATATAGTAGATTAATAGTTACAATTTTTACAGTTCTTACTAATACCAACATTCTCCATTTCAAACTCACGATTTCTCCTCCAGCATTGTGTTAAAACCTATACTGATAACCACAAAGATAAGATCAGGTACATTTTCTTGATTTAGGAAAAAAAACCAAAACTACTAAATCAGAACTTTCTTTTCAGATGTTTAGGCAAAACAAATACCCATATGAAGACACACCTCCTTCCCCCAAAGCTTCAGTTTATCTGTAGTCTAACTGAATCCCAGGCAACTTCAGGCTATATTAGAGTATAATATTTTAAAGCATCTTCTGCTACTGGTTGTGCCTATCACCCCACAGCTCAACTAGCATTAAGCTGCACAGTACCCAGTTCACACCAAAGCCCCACACAATCCACACAAGGTGTTTCACAATCAGGTTATCTCACAATCAGGACCCAGTCTAAGAAACACGGTCAGAACTCATCACTGGATTTAATACATCCCCTCACCAGGAATACGGTGACACTCCTCTTAATCCAGCAGCCAGTCACATAAAGCACTTACTCATTTCTCTCAGGATATTTATTGGTGTGAATGGTGATTCTGGTTTTTTCCTTTGAGAAATACTGTGGTAAGAAGGGAGGAGGAAGGGGTCATGGCAAATACCTGTCATTGCAGTACTGTCAGCACCTGTCAAGAGTTTTGATCTCCTGATCTTCTTGTTGAAGCTCTTCCATCATCTTTAACAAACTAATCAAATGTAACCTAAGCAAGAGATAGGCAATGACTTCACCATAGTTGTTCACTGGGCACTTCATTGCTTCTGTGAACCCTGGCTTTATGCACTGTTCACTTTCTGATGTTTACCTAGACTCTCTAGGTCTGGCCAAAGAATACAGGTGTTAAAACACCTTAAAATAATCTGTAAAATACTGTATACAGATCTAGACCACTGGTGCCATGCTAACAGATTATAAGGAAGTCATACAACAGAGAAGACTAGAAATTTATGTCTCTCCAATTTTAGAATTTTGGTTGGGCTTAACCAACTGGCAAACATTTCACAGACTGTGTGATACCTTTTTTCTTGCTCAACCAGCATTATATCAAATCTTCGAAGTTAATGATGTGACAATGATATTTTTCCTTGAAATTCTTAATCTCAAGATAAGAGGTGACTTATTAAACAAATGAGTATTATTAGAAATTTTCTCAAATTTCATACTCAAAGTTTTGCACCTTACTTTTTCCCATCTCCTAGGTCACAATACAAAAAAAATAGAACTGGAGAAGGAAAAAAGCTTTTAGAAGTTAGTCAACAAAAGTAGAGGATTGGTGAATTCTGAAACAACCAAAGCAAAATCAACTCTTTTTGTACTACATTTCTGCTAATTTCTAGTTTTACATGTCAGAGAAAGAAACAAAAAATGCAGTTCGGACGGATAGCTGCCTTGTTTTTTTGCAGAGCTATCTTTTGGATAAAACAGACTTTAATCTGTCAATCTGGTTCCTCTGCAGAGCATTGCTCAGACAATTCAAACTAGTGAATGAAACCATATTACAAAGGACTAAAGTAATGATACAACTACAGGAAAAGTCCAAAGGAAAAGTAACCTTTAAGCTGTTTCCGAACATTGTGTTATGATTACAACTGTATTCATCTTTCTGGACTTGATTCACAAAGGGGAAGTCATGTTTGGCCAACCTGATAACCTTCTGTGATGAAATGACTGACTTGGTAGACAAGGGGAAGAGAGCAGTGGATATCGTTTCCCTTGGCTTCAATAACGCTTTCAACACTGTCTGCTACCAGATCTTCATAGAGAAGCTGTTGATGAGCAGTGAGGTAAATTGAAAATTGCCTGAACAGCTGAGCTCAGAGAGTGGGGTTCAGTGGTATGAAATCTAGTTGGAGTTCAGTAACTAGTGGTGTGCCCCAGAGGTGAGTACTGGATCTAACACTGTTCAATATCTTCATTAATGATCTGGATGATGGGGCAAAGCATACCCTCAGCAAGTTTGCAGGTAACGCTAAACTGGGAGGAGAGGCTGATAGAACCAGAGGCTCATGCTGCCATCCAGAGGGACCCTGACAGGCTGTGGAAATGGGCTGGCAGGAATGACACGAAGTTCAACAAAGGGAAGGGCAAAGCCCTGCACCTGGAGAGGAATATTCCCATGCACCAGGGAGTGCATGCGCCATGAATAAAATATAATATAGAAAATTGAAAAAAAGGGTTTTCTTTGTCGAGGGGAGATGGGTTTGGAGCATTCCAACATCTCCTTCCCTCAAATCAGGGAAAACAAAGTGATGGAGACAACTTCATAGTTGAAAACAAACCATCAAGTATATGAATTAGATTCTGTGATCTAAGAGCCTGCATTTCCAGGGAACTTAATCTGGTGACTCATGAGACCTCTTCTAGAGCTTTTCTATTACGTAGAGGTATTGACGACTGCTGCTGTACCACGGAACAGGAACTACCATAATGTGATGTCATTGCCTTTGATGTATATTTATATATTTCTAGATAGTAAAACCATCATAGGTTTTGTGAAGAAAGAAATTGTGTCGAAAAATACCTTTGTGATAATTATCCATAAAGCTTCCAACTTATAAAATGAGAAAAATTCAACAGCAAGCCACAATGTACAAGAAAGTGCATGGAACAGCATTATTTTAAAGTATAACTTTCTATCAATGTGCTTTTTCAATTCTTTTGTTCTAGCTAGGCTTGCCAAGCCTTTCCAATAAAAACATTTTTTCCATGGATTATTCACTGCATGAAATCACTGTCTGCTTTCCAAAGAAAATTATGAACAATGTCAGGCAAAAGTAGTAAGACAATCATATTTTTATATTTTGATTAAGGTACCTCAACAGAATCTCAGTTCAATTACCTCATTTTCTTGTAATCATGTATGAGCTGAATTCTGTAGTCTACTTCTCTCTCCCATGATGTGCCGTGGCTGTAAAATTGACATGATATGCAGACTCTGCTTATTCAGTTAAGAAGATTATGATATTGTGCCATTAGGAACCATTATTAGTCTTGGTATTGAGTAAGATACACTGTTCTGTCAGTAGAAAAGGATGGGAGCAACTGGCAACTAGAAATGCATTCCCCTAGAGAAGTGTGACAGCAACCTCAAAGTTAAATGTTTCTGGATTTTAATACAATATCATCCTTTCCTCACACGCTCCTGTCTGAAGCCACTCTGGATATTTTGATGATTGGAACAACGCTAATCCACAGTACCCATTCACCTCTGCCTGCCCTCTTCCTCTCTTTGTAGGTAGGCACCAGCGAGAGCTGAGGCCCTGCTCGCAGACAGGGTGTCTGGAGTCACACCACTCCTGGCTGCAATCTCTCTTTGTAAATGGACACATACAGATGATTCATGTTGTCCAGGGAACATGCACATAATGGTTTGGGAAACCTCTTATCTAGAAAAATGAAAGCCTTAAGGAGATTCTAACAAGCATCTCACAGCATTCATTCAGTGTTGTGTTTACTCTTTCAGACATAGGTGCTCAGCATTGCACCAAAATCCTATTTTCCTGATGACCTGAGATGGAACAGCAGGTTTCCCACACAAGCATTGATAAGCTATGAAGTATTCCTCATAGTCCTACGATGACAAGCACATGTTTCAACCGAACAACATATTCAGTCAGCAGTGGTAATTCACAACAGCTGAAGAACAGAGCTCTTTGACTCTTCAACAGGGCCAAAGCTGCAGAGATCATCAGCATTCGTCATGAATTCATCCACAATATGGTGAGGTTTTTTCGCAGAACACTTTGTAACACGAAGGTTAGATTTGCCCCTTCCAGTATGAGTTGCCATTCTGATGAGTGTCAACTCTTCTATCAGAAAAAGCAAATGATCTCATTCTACCAAAGACAATTATTTCAAATTTGTTGCTAAATGATTTCTGGTAAAACCAAGGTGATGAACTATTGAACACTCAGTTCATTAGCTGTCATCCAGCTTGACATTTCCATCTTTCAAGCAGTATTGCAGAAAATCAAAGATACAGAGGGCTGCACTTCCAAAGCTGCAGAGGTAGCCATACTATCTTCAAGAAAAGGGACCATGAAGGCTATAGCTAATGGAATGTGGAAGATTACAGCAGCCCCTAAGCAGGTAAAAATTGTTTGAAAATAGAAGTGCCCTTTAGGCACACAGTTCCAAAAGGAACTAACATTAATAAAACAGAATAAGATCATAATAACAGAGCTTAATAAGAGAATAAAAACATAATATTCTGGAAACAGAATAAGAAAACAAATCTCGGCACAACTGACTGATGTTATGCTGTGGCACTTCTTAAAGTCATCCTATGTAAATATTGCACTCTATATCCATGTGAAAGGCAGTTACAATGTATAGAAAATAGGTGAAAGTTAGAGAGTGTTGATTAACTGAACACCTTTATGGCAAAATTCTCATACCAATACATATGCAAACGAAATAATCACTGTTCTATAGTACATTCTATATGTTAAGTTACAATTATTCTTCAGTTACTGTTTGCTTTACCTGCTTTAGTCTTTCAGCAATCTGTTACTTGAATCACCTTCTGCAAGGGCTTATCAACTGGATTCCTAGCTTAGGTACCCTCTTTAAAAATTGAAGACGGTTTTCTGTTTTTCTCCTGTCCTTTCTGTTGAAAAGGCTAAATATAAAGAAAACTTTGGGTTTTTCATTCTCTATTATTATTTGTTTCTTCAGAGATTCCCCCCCCCTCTACACTCCCACTTTTTATTCACGGATTTTAAAATTAATACTTTCTTGACCTATTTAGAAAACACAAAACCTACTCTAAAATGCCCTTAAACCTACACTTTCTTTAAAACTTTTCCAGTTTTCTTCCAGTAGACAGGTACATAGTGTTGTACTTAAGTGTTGAATGTGTCTATTGCTCGCAGGCATCCTGTCTGCCTCAGTTCTTTTGAATTCCAATCACCATCTATATGTGACATGACAGGGATGACACAAGTATCAATTTATTGAAAGAAATGTATGATGTCTGTGATTTACTCCCTGGATCAGAAATTATATTCTTGTGTGTGCCGTGTGCTGTTTATATTGATTCACCCAGGGCAACTCCTCTCCATTGGCGTTATTAGACTTCAAACTGACTCCCACAGCTTTGTGAGAAAATAATCCTCAGCTCTTGAGACTCCTCAGAAACCATGTCCAGAGCAAGCCTGCAGCCTGCTGCACTCCGAAACTTGTGCTGTTCTTTGAGCAGGAAAGTGCTCAGTGTTAAAGATCATTTCTGTAAGTAGCTATGGCTAAGCTTTCATTTAGGAAAGGAGAATGTTAGATACTTGATTAAGAATAGGAAATCACATTTTTAAAATAGTAAACATAAAATGTTCAAAATATTCCCAGGACTTCACAGTCAACTGACTCAGTTTTGCTCCCGGTTATTAATTGGTGCATCCCTCTCAGTGAGGAGAGTTGGGGGACAATTCTACCACCTACTCCTGAAATCCTGCTTCCCTGAGCTAATCTCCTTCCTTGACCGCTATACAAATTTAGTGTCTTATTGAGGAAGCCAAACCTGCCACCTGCAGCCCAGGTCTGCTTCAGAACAGCCCCTTCTCCAAACAAACCATCTTTTGTCAGACATACTCTCCCTTCTTTGTCTTTCAACCGTCTTGGTTTGTGTATCAGCAGAACGAACAGCCAAGATTTATATAAAAGATAGTTGCGAGGAACATGGCTTGGTTAAATCTCCTCAGACTACATTGAGTACCTAACTGCTACCTTCAGCTTATATGAACCAACCCTCCCACAACTAGCATCGAATTTACTCCTGTTCTTTGTAATGGAAAGGAGCTGGTTGATTTCAGGATCTCGGGTGTAAGAACTGCTTGTTAAGTTTAGGTATCTAAGTTATATTCACAGGATCTTCAAATGCAAATATCCTTGTCATTAAAAGAATGAAGAACTTTGGCATTCATTTAAAGAAGACTAATTTGCTAGGCACTTAATATTTCAGTACAGTTAACTGCATATATTAAGCAGAGATAGTTCCAATCTCGATTTCTCTCTTCCTTCCCTTTGGAGATGGATTAAAAAAATGCGGATTTGATAAACACAACATTCCTCTCGCTTGCACTGTGAATGAGGTTTCTGCTTCCTTTTTGTAAACAACTTCAAATTTATCTATCTACTACATAAGTTTGAACATACTGCCTGTTTCAGACTTCTTTGCAAGGAGGATCATTTTCAGTATAGTGGGACCAAGTGACATCCCTGTTATTAGACTCATACATTTGAATTCACTGTGACATCTTCAAAGAGTCTGCACATGAAATGCCAGCAGCACAAATGACAGATTTGGGACCCAGCATTTCATTCTCTGCCTCAAATTTTGTGAACATTGTAGGTCTTGGGCTGAGATTGCAGGAGTTGATAAGATGATTTTATTTTTTCTTATTCTAAAGTAATTTACCTTTGAATATCATCATTGTTGATGGATCCGTGATCTAAACTATGTTTGTAGGGTTTTCACAGGGATGACAGGTCAGTGATTTCCTCTGGCACTAAAAGGTGGCAATTATCTTTTACTGTTTAGTCGTTTTCAAGATTCAGAGTCCGCATTCATCTAATTCAAAGAAAAGGCACATATCACTGAGAATCTCTAAGCATTTCTGCATTCCTTCTAAGATCTCTTTTTGTGACTTTGCATACAGTTAAGTTTATTCCTATCCATATAAAAGCCTGATGGCTATATTTCTGCACAGTAAAACCCAAATAAATACTGAGAGTCATAAAGAGTTCCTTTATTTCTTTAGGCAGTGCACTAAAGCAGCGCAGAAGAGGCTAATAGGTTCTGCAAAGCCATTGCTTTTTGCCCTTGTGCAAGTGAGCAGGACAGGATAGAGAGTGACTGAAAAATTATTGTGACAGGCTCTCAGCTGGCCATAACTCTGAAGTTGGAACCGCTGTACTCTTCCCTTAAAAGTGACCAGACTAAAGACACTAAAATGGCTTGCAGCGTCAATGATTTATTAAAACACACACTAAAACAAGTGACTTTTACATATCCAGTTAAGTGTAATATGGTGAGACAGAGTAAAATAAATGGTTTGCAAACAAATCTTCCCCTTATTCACTGCATCTCACAAAGTAGGTCCTTCCACCCTTGTTTTCTAGGTCAGCAATTTTTAGCAGCTTCCTGGACTCCAACAAATTCACTATGGTCTGCTCAGAATCCCCAGCAAGATCCCCTTTTCTACGGGGAGGTTCCCGCAAGCCGCCCTGCAGACTTTCTGCCAGCTCCGTGCTCCCCGCAGGAGTCTCCCAGCCTGCCCTTGTGCAGCAGCATCCCGGCTCATGGTGTTTGTCACTCCCTATCTGTCCTACCTCATGCGCCAGAATCCTCTCCCCCATAACCACGCTCAGTTGTCCCCAGGGAAAGAGCAATTTCCCCCTGTTCCTGCTGGTACCACGCTACCAGTGCTGCAGCAGCCTGAGCATTGCCATAAGGCAGCCTCCCTGCCTGCTGCTCAGCTCTGTTCTTCTTTGAACTATTGGTGCATGTACGCATATAATAAGGTGAGTTATAAAGGGTACAACAGGTGCCACTTATCACAGTCCTTTACAGTGACTGATCTGACCTATGTGCAATTAGTACACATCTGCATGACAAGCTATCGTACTTATTATTTTGAAAACCAACATGTGATTGACTTCTTCAGGGGTGGAGAGAGGTGACAGACGCATTAAGACTGACTACAGGAACCCAGACACAGCAGCAGTCTTGTCCGAAGAGCAATCACCTGTTCTTTTTAAGTTTCCAAGGACACTTCAGGGCAAAAGAGGTTGGAAATCCCTGTTTCTCCGAGTCAAGAGGGACACTGCTGTTCAGAGGATTTGGTCAACACTTTTTCATTGCAAGAGAATGACTTCAGGCAGACTCAGGATTGGACTCCAGTAGGAACAGAAGCTCCTCTTTGCAAGGACATGAGAATCTCATTTACCTTGTGCAAATACAAGTGCCTTCTTTTGCAAACACCAGGACATGCTGTCTCACAAAGAGGCAAGGTGCCATCTGTCACTGGTACCTTTACTCTCAAAGATGTAGGGTTTCTCTTGACTCCGAAACATATGAAGGTACTGGGGGAGAAGGGGGCTGTCACTTGAAGCACTGCTTGTATCAGCACATTGGAGATGCCATGAGAACTTTAAACCAGCTGCAGTTTACCCTATTCCAAAGTAGCAAAAAGAGAGCAACAAAGATCATGATCTACAACACCTCTATCTCTCCCTAATTGCACCAGAGCAGTCCAAGACCATGCCATCCACAACTGTCGGTTACCCTGCAAACGAGGTGAGGACGACAGCTACGCTATTGGAATGTGCAAGGCTGGTACAAAAAATTAGTTGTACTTATTTTCCTCTTAAACCAATTAGTATTTTGTGCTGAAGGTTATTTTGCTGGATATTATTTTAAGGAGCCAATGGCTTTTTAAAATTGCTTTGAATTTAAATATTTGTTTTACGATGAGAACATTTATCATTTAAAAAAATAACTTCACTTGCTTTTTTAAGCCCAGTTACTTTTTTTTGCCTTAAACTGCTTGCCTCTTTTGTGCTCCTATATGACTGTAAAGAGGAGTATGTTATTATTTTTGGAAAGGTTGCTTTTTATATTCTTTTTTTATTACTTAACCTAGTCTTTTAATCCTTTTTGGATATGTTTGGGTGTTCTTTTCATCTGGAGGTTTATTTATTTTTTTCCCTGTACAATATGTTCTGTACTTCCAGACCTGCTACATACTAATTTTACTTAATTATGTCTCCTTAAAAGTTCACCATCTTAAAATTATCCCTCCTTAAAATTTGCTACTATATGTTGCAGACTGTGGGCTATTCACAAAATACATTAAAAATATTCATCACAGTTTCTCTTTCTTTCTCAAAATCAAATTGTCCTTAAAAAAAAGCAAAAAGACTTAATATTTAATCTGTAAATGGAAGGGAATAAAAGATGTTTAATAATGTGCTAATAGCACATATTTTTAATTAAAATGTAATAACGGAAAAAAGCACAGTATTTTCATATTATAGATGGAATTGCAAATATTATTTACGTATCATTTGCCAGATTAACTGAATAATTTCAGAAAGAGCTTAAAATTTTAATATAGAGGGTATATTTTTCATTTTAGTGAATATTTGTGTATGAGAAGATTAAGACGACTGATATAGTATGGAAATGAAGCTTTATGTTTGCAGTCCAGGGATTGTCAATGTAGTCACAATAGGTGAAATTTGCACAAGTGGAGATGTCTTTCATAAAGGCTCCCATACCTTTTAGCTATTTACCTTCTACATTTCCATGGAGCTATAAAGGTTGTGTCCAAGCACCAGCTTAGCTCTGTGCTGCAGCCTGATATTCTGGCTGCACCAGGGGGGTCCCACCCGGGACACCCAGATGTCTACAACAGGAGCAGGTATGAGACACAAAAAGGTCTCCGCATCCTGACCTATTTTGTTTCTGACACAAATTGACACCTAGCAAGTGAGAAACAGTATTTTTTCCCCCAAGAAAATGAGAGAGAAAGGCATCTGCAATCCTATCCCTGGTCTCTGGCTTTGCAATGGTTTGTTCCATAAAGATGGATTACACTAACATTTTTACTGGGACTCATAAGTTGCATCCATCATGAACATGTATTCCTTGCTTGACAGCTGTGTAAAGCACCTCTGGACAATGATTTTTGTTAGATTTCTGGAGGTATTTGTCTGTCTTTACAAGACATAAAGGCATCTAGACAGGGTGGTTCTGCCTACCTTGGGCAGAACACTAGAAGTTTCCTTTCACTTCAGATCCATTCACACCACCCTTACGTACATTTTGAGTCACTCAGAGGTTTAGATCCTTAAAGTCCACCTAAAGACACGGCTTAGAAGGTCTTGCTCACAGTGCCAAATATTTCAGGAAAATCAAGGTTATTAGAATTCTCCACCTTCTTGTTATTCACAATTTTCATTATTCCTAAGAACTTTTAAAATGAACCCAGAATGAACCACAGGCTTTCCAAATATCAGAAATCACAGTGTTTATTCCAAAGGTAAGACATCTCATTTCTCTAAGGTCTGAAGCCCAAAGTATTTCCTATCAATAGCATTCGGTTCAACTTGGAGTTGAAATTATCAGTTCCATTCACAGGTCACAGTTTATAATTATCTTCTCTGTCTCAGATCTTATTCATCAGACAAACCAGCTATAACAGACTTTACAAAAGGCTTTATTTTGCCTGGTTTTGCACATAAATACTGTGTTTGTATTTACTTCAGATACAAATGGTGCCACCTGCTCCTCTTAGTACCCTGACATTTGGTGCTAATTAGATGGACTTGCATTATCAACAGCAAAGTAATACTGCGCTGCAGCAGGCACGGTTACCATGGATCCTAATGCACTCGGCATTCCACAGGAAATTTAGCAGAGCATAAGAAATAAATCTATTCCTGTGTGAACCTGCACCGGTTCTGTGACACTATTAAGATACATCCTCAAAGTCTGCTAAATCCAAGGGTAAATACCATTATTATTTCTAAACTTTTATTAAAGCATTTTACTATTGAGTCACCGTGTAGGTGAAACAAAATTGCAAGTCGATTTTGAACACCCTGACAGTGCTAATGGAAACAAGTCATGCATTCAAGCTGTAAAGGAGAATGAGTCTCAACTGGGGATCAGTTGCCACACACAAAAAAAAAAAAACCACTACTGGCATCTGTAAGTGCAAATAGTCAAAACAATTCGTACTTGTAGGACTGTCACACTGCATAGTTGCAGTGAAAACTCACGCTGTTTGTTCCTTTTGAACCCTACCTGAATGTACATAATTACTC
This sequence comes from Anarhynchus alexandrinus, assembly GCA_008711295.1. NCBI lineage: Eukaryota > Metazoa > Chordata > Aves > Charadriiformes > Charadriidae > Anarhynchus > Anarhynchus alexandrinus. The sequence goes on along the minus strand of VUYV01000033.1, from coordinate 3,826,504 downwards.
TGATGATAAGACCTCACAAACAAGGGCTAATCCAAAAGTTGCTTCTACAGAGTGATTTGACATAGTTCAATAAACTCTACAGATCAAATTAAATGAGAAGGAGGAGGAATGGATTACGGTGAGAGCAGAAGGTGAAGGAAAGAAGCTAACAACAGAAAAATAAAACCGTTAAATAAGAAGGCAATATAAAAATAAAATTCTTTCCTTCCTTCCTTCCTTACAATGAAATGCATTCAACACTATAATTCTTCCCATCTGTTCTAGGGTCCAACCTCTCCATATTTTACAGTTGAGACAAATTAGCATTTTCTGCTCCAGGCATCAGCCTCAGCCATTGTTTGGGGTTCCTCCTTCATTGCCAGAGCTATCGACATTTCTGTTCTGTACACATCTTCAAGTGCCATGGAGCCAGTCTTCTATGAACTTTAAGATTCTTTCAGAGCTGTACCCAACCTCTCACATCTCAGAAAGGGAAAGTTCAGCACTGGAGTTATAAATTGCACATCTTGTGTTCTTTGAATGGGCTTTTTTAACAAACTACTACCAAAAGCAAGTTTGAAACATTATCGCCTTCCCCTTGTGATTAGAATGATTTGCTGTAGTATGGAGCAACGCGCTGCAATCAAAGGAAAATCAGGGAGAGATCCGCTTCCCAAAGATGAAAGCATCATAGCACAATGCTGGGAAGCATGCAGTACAGTACACAGCCTCACCAGTCCCAGGCTGCTAACTCTATGTGAGTCCGCTAGGTTTCCTCACAAATGAATTCTAATTAAAATATTTAACCTTTAAAAGATGAAATTCATTTGCAAATCACCTCACTAAGCTCAGTTTATGTAAGTGACATAGCCCAAGGGAGGTAGAAGAAACAGGCCAGAGAGCGTCTACAGGTGTAAACGCTTTTAGTGGGGTGGCACAGATCTACTGACCAGGAATTTACAATTAATAAACCACTGCATGCAACAGCTAAGTAATCAAGCAGGTAGGCAATATATGATCTGGGGAAGGATAGAAGCAACTTTTCCTCTCTTTTTTTTTCTCTCTCTTTTTTGACAGGTATAAAATGAACAATGGACCTAGGTTTTGAAAGCATAGTTCTAGCTACAAGCAATCACATTAAGAATCAAAATCACACCCTAAAATATTAACAATCTGTCTATATTTGAATTAGCAATCAGTTTCTAATTGTGGGCAAATTTCTGTATCTAAATTAGCAATAACTGAAGTGGCAGTGAAACCGCAGTGTATGAATACAGTGCACGCTTTTGAAACAGGAAATCTCAAAGTTTACACATGGTGTAACAAAAAAAATAAAATATCCACTGAACTGATTGGGGACTTTGCTTTGCTTGGAGCCCTGAAGACTGTTCAGCCTTCACAGCTGCTAGAGCCTCCACCAGAGCCTGCCAGTTGACAAAATTTCACAGCTGGGATGAAATCTGTGTCCACGCAGCTGAGTGCATTCTTACCCTGGGTGGTTCGTGAATAACCAAAAATTTGTCTGTTGTATGGCATGAATACTGAAGAGGAAAGAGAGAACTGTTCTAATGCCTGGCCAAGAAAAGTTTATCCATCAGTAAGAGGGACTTGTTTTTTCTAAATTTCGCAACAATACAATAGTTCCCACAAATAAGGAAAAACATTAAGGAATCTTCTGAACAAGAAAAGCTTGTGTTAAAGATTTGCACAATTATCAATGTACTTTGAATTAAAAACAAAGAAAACCACAGCTTTCTTGAACAATAACTCATCGTAAACAAGATTTACTTAATTTCTAATGTCATGATACTGCTAAAACTCAGTCTTTGAAAGAAGCTGAGTACCATGTCGTTGTGATACATGTGCAGTAATTTGTTAAAGGTTTCATCCTAATTTTTTCCAGGGGTCATAGGCCAGGATAAAAGAAGCAACGTGAATGCTGTTATTTTTGGAAATAAGTTTTAAATTAATAAAGTTCTATAAGAGCATCAGATTTGTGTCCTCCAGAGAGCTTCAACCTCTTGTAGTTATTGACATAGCTGGGTTTCAGGAAATACATAAATGTTAAGTGGTGAGTATACCCAGCTCCTGCCTGACATTCTACTTCTACAATCACATCTTTGATTTCGAGGAAGAGATGAAATACGTAACTTAGATATTCTCTTCTGAAAAATATCCCCATAGAAAGATAAATCCATTGTCCAGAGGCATGGAAAATTACTAGACATCAATGTCAACATTTTTACCTGCATGATTCATGATAATGACCATGTCATTTGCGCACACCATCACTATTGTCTCCATCAGCTATGTGCTACATAAACATTTGCACAGGTAGCTGTTCACATACATACTGTATACAATAAATTATTTTACACTGATTTGATAAAAATTATTTTTCCTGGGTCCCAAATCATACTTTTTTCTCATCTTAAACTATAGACTTATGGGGAGGCTTTGTTCCAGAGTTACATTTCACTAGAGACTGTATTTCCATCACAACAAAAATACTTTCTGAAAAACCTTACTCACCAACATTTTGGTCTCTAGGGAAAACAACACAGAAAATCAGCACAATGTTGAAAATATGATTGTTGCATTTTAGAACTGAACCAGTTTGAAACTTTTGGTTACATGCATTTGATTTTTATGTTAGATAACACACTATATTATTTTCATTAAAGTAGAATTCTCTTTTGCTTTGAATTTTAAAATGGTCTGGTTTAATTTCAATTCCAAATGTCAAATTCCTTTTTGAAATAGAAGATTGATCTTCTTTGCAGTTCCACTTCTCTAGAGGATTTCCTGAATAAAGGTTTTGACCCTTATTGTATTTTTTCCCACTTTCCAAAATAGGTCCTGAATGTATAACAGCAGTCATAGGAAATGCTCTGCTTTTTTGAACAGTATAAATATATCATCTGAGATTAGGAATGAGGGAGAGGGGACTGGGAACAGTTCTCCTGTGGCCTGCCAGTGCTTGTCAACGCCAAGAGGTCCAGCCCCAAGTCGCAGCTCCCACAGCTTCAGCTCCCCTTTCTCCAGGCAGCCTGCTCTGACTCTCAATAACTCCCTCAGCCCTTCTCCACCTCCTGCGTAGACTTTCTATGCTGAATTGAAGATCAGTAACACAAAGATTAGAGGGAGGAGAGGGGGATGGAAAAGGCACAATATTTTGCTTCAAAGGCATCCTCTGCGGACTTGCATACAGACAGAGATGACAATGGAACTAAGGTAGAGGGAAAGGGGATTTTATATAGGAGAATAAGTGCACACCAAGACATACACACGTGCGTGTTGTACACTGTAGTAATATTTTAAAATGGAACACCCCAGAGAGTAGACCTGTATGGATATCAAAAAACAAGGAATAGGGCTATATCATCATCCTTTGATCAGAAAATGAATCGCATCCGAAGTTGAAGAACAGAAAATATGACCAGTGAAATGTATTAATAATGCATTTTTTCAAATAGCCACCTACTCTCTCGGGAGGTATCATAAGAAGGCAAAGTACAGGCACTTAAAATTACTATTTCTTTGTGGAACTGGCTATGGAATATTTCTACATGGATTAAAAACATATTTAAGACATGCTGCATGTTGCCATAATCATTCTTGAGTCCTTTCAGCTGTGAAATGTTTCTGAGTTCATTGCAGTCCTGCACAGATGCATAAGCGCGCCCCATACAGCCTGCCTTGCAGGATTGGAGCTATATTTCTAAATATTGCACAGCAAACTCTTTGAAGGCGTAATTACACCTGAAATGCTTGATCAGAATGTAATTGAGTTCCTCACCCTCAAATGAGAACTAATTTAAACCAGCATTCAAAACTCCACTTAAAAAAGGAGGACTTTGGAAAACAAAAAACCTAGTAAAAAACTTGTTAATAAAGGAATTGATGTACTGAGCTATAGAAAAATGTACATAGTCTTATAAAAGAGTTACTAAGGACTTCAACACCAAGAACCAAATGTCTAGGAATGACAAATGACATCAGACCAGGTGCAGAATTAGCACTATATATTAAAGAACAGACAAGGCAACAAGTTAAAATTTGACCTTATCAACAAGTGTCACAGAATTGAACTCCTTGTGTGATCAGAAAGAGTGAGAGGATGATGTTTGTGGCCACCCAGCCACAACAGCAGCAAGGGAAATGAAATGCTACAGAAAATTATAGAAACTGAAGAAGCAGAAAACATGATCATTTGAAATTCAGATAGCCACATTTCAGGCAGGTAAACAGCATCATGAAGCATTAGACAGAGATACTGAAAATGACCAACATGAACAACAAGCAGAGAACCCAAAGAAGAGAAGGGATGTTCGGTTTTATCTGGAAGTGTGCACCAGACCCAATTCCAGATAGGACTACAAATGTCTGCCTTTGTAATCATGACCAAAATATGCTCAGATACACCTTTCTAAAAAAGAAGACACATAAATAACTAAACACAGAAAAAAAAATAATATAGGAATGTTGATTTTTTTTTTCTTTTAAATGAGCACGATAAAAAGGCAAGGAAGGTGTTAAAATCAGCATCCAAATTATAAAAGCACACACTCTTTTTTTTTTAATGTCATGTATATAACTGAAAGTAAAAATACAGCTCCGATCCTAAAGTCTCTAAAAGCAAAAGCCAACATGATTCAATAGCACAGTGAAGGAGACGGCAAGAAATTTTAATTCTTTTTTTCAGAAGAGTGATTCATGCTAAAATGAGAAAAACAAAAAGGATAAACTGTGGAAAATAGAACCACATAACAGCAGACCAAAAGATATTTCAAGGAGTAATACGCACTTCAGTTCCCTCCCACATACAATTTTCCTTTCATCGATACTAGAGAATTTTAGAATTTAGTATCGCTGAGGCCAAATTCTTGGTTGGTTACCCTTTTCACAGGGTGTTCAAACTTCTTGTCTCTATTTCAAGGTTCTGTGCAACCTGTCTATAAAGCTCTGCTTATTTTCATCTTACTTTTAAGATCTAAAACTCTTGTCTTCTGAAGTGAAAAGCAATGTAGCTTCCCTTCTGATCATTCCTTTAAAGCTTTTCTTATCCTACTCAGCCTTTGATTACTGACCTCTCTGTGATTTCCACACAAAAATCAAGTTATTACTCTCATTTGGGGGGCCATATCCTTTCAAATCTCATACCTCTTCATGTCAATAAAGCAACACTCATGTACAGCATTGAAGCTTTGGCCATTATTCATCCTTTGTACTTTATCTCTGTGCAACTAAGTTGCAATATCTTTGGTCTTGTTTTCCAAAGCCCCTTTCCCTTTCCTTTATTATCACCATAAATTACATGAAAGACAATTTCACAGAGGAATTAGTGAAAACAGTTCAAGTAAAATGGAGAGCGACTTTACTACTCATCCAAAATTCAACCCAAATCTTATGCAGACCTGAAAGTCTCATACTGCACCTTGCAAAGGTATGGGTCAATCAGAGCCTGTGTAACAGAGCAATGTTTAACAGAGAGAGCCAGGCAAGTTTTACCATGAAGGCTGATATCCAGGCCACAGGTAGTTCTGCTGAAAAAGTGCAGAAGCTACAAGTATAATATGCAGATTTATTTGCCCTTTTTCCTGCAGGCTGTCAGGCACCAAATTTTACGTTCCACACTACCCCACTGCACACAGAAACTGCAAATGTGAAAGACCTTTACATTCTCAGTTACTGTTCTTTTAGCTGACATGAAGACTTGTACAATCTAAGAAGTGAATTAATTCTTCTTCCTTGAGTTATTTTTTGCTCTCTCCCTTTTTAAAACACTGTTGCAACTACAGATTTCACCTAAAATCCAGTGGAAATGTATCAAAAGTTCATGAACAAGTTTCTTCCTGTTTAATTTCAACATAATTTTGCAGAAAAGTTAGAATGATATATATCCAGTCTGATTAAAAAATAAAAGCAATGAGTTCCAGGAATTAAACCGTGAATGTGTGTGCTATCAGTAAATAATGAGCAATTTATAGAGCAAATTTAGACTCCTTTTCTCTTTCCAAATTCTGTGAGAGCCATTTGTAATCTTATGTTTATTATTTATTTGGAATTACTAATTAAAAAGCCAATAGTTAATTTGTGGTCTGTACATTGTTCTTTCTGGATAGTTTTTATCTAGAATTTGAGGAATGTTACATAATTTTAACTAAGATGCAGAACACATGACAGCCTTTTTGTCTCTTAGTCATACTATTCGATTTTGCAAATTGCTTTTCTCTACTGTGGCCTTTTGGCAGATGCTAACATTTCTGTCCAAAAAGTTAAAAAGAAAAATCTATTATTCTAGTAATCTATACACATGGACTGTTTGTTATCTTTTCAGATTTTATATGTAATGTATCTTGCAAGAAGGTTCAGTGAATTGCAGAGCTTATTCTATCACGCTCTGAGCCAACACTTACAATTTTCCTAAAACTGCCACTTTTAGAGTCTCAGGCTCTTTTTGAAAATTTAAAAGGAATAAAATGAATTTGTTTCCTGTTTGCTGTAGTTTCAAAAGTCACAGGAAGAGACAATTTAAAATGTTACCTTGAAGTGCTTCTGGTGCTGGAAATTATTTGTTCATTTCAAGATGAGAGAATAATTGTTGATCTATCTGAGAGTCTCTGAAGAACTGCTCTTTCAAGGGTATGGCTCAGGAAAAAATCTACCAATACCCAGAATTGAACACTGAAAGTGAAAAAGCATCCTTATTTTCTAAGCTAAACAAAGCTTGTGTGGCACTTAAATTCCACTGGACTCCTCTGAACAGGTTTATGGCATGTGCAAATGCCAGGTTGTTTTTCTTCTTCTTTGCTTGAAAGAATAGAACAGGAACAGAACTGTTAAAAAAAAAAAATCTGAAAAATGCAATTTCTGACCCAAAGAGTTTATACTTCAGCACACGGAAAAGCAGGGAACAGATGGGAAGCAAGGGAAAACTGAACAGCATGGTAGACCACGGCCTCAGCACACCACCTGCCCCGTGACTGCAGAGCTTTTGAAAGCATTTGGGTCTAATTATTTTCTGGGGTCAGGTGGAATGTATGTAGTGCATAGACCTTCCCTTTCACTGTCTTGAATTTTAACTAAGACAGTAACAAATCAACCAAGACCATCTTTGGCTGCCAAAACTTCAGTAAATGCTGAAGATACAGTAGAAAAAACCCACAGCATTACTCACCCATTGTTTACTGATACAGTTGAAGATACCACTAATGGAAGCACACCTTATCCCACAGTATCACCTTAATAAATTGAAAGCAACTTATTTTCCACAGGGTACGTAGCATGCGAGATCACAACACCAGCTGCTTTTGTCTCAGTGACAGATCACGTACGTTATGTAGATTCATCAAAGATTTTAAAGCCTTAACTTGCCTGTCTCCTGAGATTATCTCATCACAGAATAAAAGGATCTTGGCCAGAATAATTAAATATTTCATTTTTAAACAAAGCCTAAATATAAAGCTGAAATATAAACATTTGTCAACAAGTCCCTTTAAAATATTTTGCATAATTCAACAGGATATTGCATCCTGAAAATCTATGGTATTATCAATAGGCAAATAGTCACATACCCAGATCTGAGGAATAGTTGCCGATAATCTATGAACAGAGGACCACGATGTATTACCTTCCTTTTTGTTTCTAATTGTGAAAATACCTGTAAGGATGCTAAATTACCTCTAAGCATTTAAGTAATATACTCATCATTAATACAAGCAAATATTAGAGTTATCACCAGGATCTTGCATGAACTGTGAAGGCAGATTGCTATGTTGAGAAGGTGGTGTTCCACACAACCATGGAACGGAATTCATTTCACTTGACTTGAGCCATCTAAATATGGGGCACCTCATCCAAATTAGTCCTCTAGGTCTATTTGCAGTCCGTAAAGAGAGATGGGCTTCCTCACAGGGTAAGTCATACCAGTCTAAGCAGCTTAATAAGACATGTGGAGGTGGCCTGACAGAAGCTAAAGAATTAAGTAAATCCTGCCTCATGAGCTCCACCCAAGGGCAATCCTGGAAACCCTGAACATGTACTAGTCCAGAGCTAGAATGTGGGTTAAAATCATTATGCCCAGCCATGCAGTTAAACCAGTGTAAGTTCAACATAACAAATATACCTCTCCTCCCCTGTACACCGATTTTACCACAAACTGGGGACACTTGTGCTTCTACCTGACCTTTCATAAGAACCCTCCATACAAAAACACCTATCTCAAATATTGGATACAAATAATATTTTGGAAATATAGAACTATAATTGGTACAGTTAATGGATACACTTATCCACTAAAAGCCAAATTCTGACCTCCTTTTCTACATTGATTTATACTACAGCCCATTATGTATGCCCCATTGATTTTGCTGGGTCTATTTCTGCAATAAAATTCTACTCGGTGGATTAAAACACATCTGCATCCGTTTACAGATGACCAGTCTGAACTCCCTTCCACAAAAGGTGAACAATTACTTATAAACTAGGGGTATTTCACAGGTGAATAATTATTCAATGTATTGAAAATGTTCATGATCTAAAAGCTGTCCACACTAAGTGTTATCATTGCTGCTTCATGAAATCATGAAACCACTTAGTTTACCTATACTAATTATATTATAAAATTAATATAATTATTAAAAACATAGATTTACTTTGGGTATTGGTGGTATCTAACACCAGAATAAACTTTTTTTAGTATCAAACATAATCAGTAGAAAGATCACAATAAAAAGATTAAATAAATTCCTTTGTTTTACCCTTGTGCTTATATTTGTTTTAACTTGTTGATATCCTGTAAATCGATATTAACTAATAGAGGAAAAGCTGTTTTGTGGGAACTTCTGCATCAACAGTTTATGATGTAAGTCACTCTGCACTCCAGTATATGTGTGAGACGACATTTTTCTGCAGTTACAAAAAAGCTACTTTTTTTGATCTACTGAGAAACTATGTACTGGTAAATTTAAATACATATCTCGAATCAGTGCATACTCCAAGAATATTAAAATAGCTTATAAATATTGATCTGTGTATTAAATAAACTTTTTTTCCCCTCAGAACAGCTGATCAATGGAATAATGCAGTTAGTTTGTCGTTAGTGGTCTTCTGCAAATGTGGGCCAAAAGCAGTCAAATCCTTCTTGTTGGCAGGAACTGAGCACAGAGAGGAATCTACATCCTTCTTATTTACTCAGAGGGATCCATGTCATTAGTAGCCATTTTCCCTCATCATACAGACTCTGAAAACACCAGATGGGGGGGTGTCCATCTTTCTTCAGCTCTTCCTGCTCAGTTGCTTGAGTGCAGCTACACTTAAATTTTATTTGGATAAGGAATGTATTTTTGAAACAAATTTCCTGGCTGCCTTCACCTTCACATGGTGGAGCAGTCTTGCTGTGCACAATCCAAGTGCCTTTCAGAGGAAACCAAACTGTAGAATGAGTGCTGGGAATACAGCTATGGCCCTCCATCTCAAAGGACCATACTAACCTGAAGTAAAATCTCTTGAAACAAGTACAGTGAGGACCTCAAATGTTCATCATCAACTACTTTGCTCTGCAGAGTTGCGCTGTTTGATAACATAGGCATGGTCTCAGGTCACCTGGGCTTCCTGGGGAAGAAGGCCACTCTTCCTTCACCCAACCAGTATCCCCCAGGAAAGAACGTATCACAGACGACTACTTGTGAATATGGAAGAATATTTTCAACCAAATTAATATGCTTGCTGCTGATCCAGGTAACAAAGTTTCACCTCCAAAATCCTCAACCAGATTAGTTCACAGAACAGTGCTAGAGCTGTTGGACAGTGGTCAACAGGTCTGAAGGATGAGTAACCTCCTACGAGGTTACAAAGAGCAAATCAGTCTGTCTGCCAAAGACATCGAAAACTATGCAGCTAATGGTCCTTTTTGAAGACTTAAATATTTTTTGTTGTACTACTTGTAGTCTAATGGAACATCTAGTCAGGTAGCAAGTATGCACCCCAAATGTGCATCCTTATATAATGTTTAAGCACTGTAACCTGAAAAGCTTGAATAATGGCACAAATGATGTATATACAAAATTAAAACAGTTTCTCCAGTCTTCTCACAAGGCAGGACTACAAGAACTTGCTGAGAAAGCAAAACAATATCTTATGTACCTGAAGAAGGATATCTGGGACTCAGGCTCATACAGAACTTGTCTTCCTGTTCACAGCAAGGATCTGTTTGTGGCAGACTAAAACAAGCTGTTGAAGAACAACATGCAATGCTTCAACTATCAGCTTTCCTGTTCTACTAGCATCTGTCCAAAGTGGTTGGACTGGTACTGGAAATGATGGAGTAACTTATTATCATCTCCCATGAGCGAGGATTGAGTACAGATGACATTCTTACATGTGTGACATCTAAGTTACATCACAGAGTAATATTGGTTACAAGTTTTCTGAGGCTACATTTGAGCAGGTGCAGTTCCAGAGTACACACAAAATTGTACTTAAAGCAACAATTCGTTCACGAGGATATGCCATTATTTCAATAAGAATTTCTGGATTCATAAGTTACCAGCAAACACTTCCACAGATGTGCACCTACATATGTGTATTAAAAGTATTCCAACTTGGCAGCAAGTGTATCAAATCTAAAATGGCAAGATACTCGATTTAAATGATTGTGCGGTGGAATATGACTCATAACTTTGTAAAACATTATAAATCTAAAATTGATACATTTCCTGACAGAATACAAGACTTGAATTCCTATTTATGAATAAAATTATAGAGAAACAAAGACCTCTATGGAGTATATCAACAATTTCTTCTTCATATTAGATAAAAAGCTTTTTTAAATGATACGTTTTGTAGGTGAATTTAAGCTTTGACAACAGGATTGAGAAATGATATTCCACTGGTTATATTATAAAGACATCTAAAAATACTAACAACTGGTAAAACAACAAAATAGATGACAGTAAGTGAAAGGAAGAAATCAAATCAGTGAACGGGCACTGTATGTCAGGTCCCCTGATTTGACAGCTCTCAGGCATACTGACTTATACTTATGCACATTAGCAGTTACTGGAATGAAATACTATTCAACTTGAATCTTCTGACATTCTGTAGTTTCTGGCATAAGACCCAGAACTGGTCCTTTGTAAGACAACTGGATGTGTATATTTTGATCAAACATACCTTAAGCCATGGTCTTCTATTGCTTATCACTCTATCAGACACTGACAGCAGAGAGATGGCAAGGTTCATGCCTGACAGTTCTCCACCATCAGGAGAGAATTTCACCTAAACATTCTGGCCTGATGTATAGCATGAGAAAGTCTGTATTTCAGTCTTGTTAATTTTGGCAGAATGTCACTCACCATTCTCAGACATCAGCTTTTTTTTTTTTTTTTTTTTTTTTGGAATTGACTACCCAGGCTTCTGAAATTGGGTACCAGAGAAAATCTGAAAAAACAGTAAATTTATGGCCTATGGTATACCATAACAAAGAGATTAAACTTCATTTAGGTTACTGGAAGAGGTCTTGGCGCCACCTGGGACATGATCTATTGTCCTAAAAACAAAAGCGAATGCTCTCTGGCTCCATATATTATTTAGTGGCACATGATGCAGTTTGATTTAATGCTACATTAGAGGCAGCATGGGACCACTGCAGTGCAGCTACCTGTAACACACAATTTTCATAGTTCTGAGATAATGTCCAAAGTGGAGAAAAAACAGCTTAGACTGTGACAAACACTCCTCAAAGTCTTTTGTGTCCAATTGATGTGATGGGTAGCAAAGATTCAACAGTCAGCTTATCATGCTGCAAATCTGACTACTGTGGGTTTTACATGTACTTACACAAAACAGCAATAGACATTTTAGAAATATAAATAAAAAGTCAAAAAAACATCTGCAATGTGTTTATAAGCTACTTTTCAAAAGGGAATCAAGAAAATGGCAAACAGCAAAAGAAGAGAAAGAATCAGAATTGCCTTTTCTACCTCATGCCTAAACACACTGGTCACAACACACAAGTCTCACAAAGAGGGAGAGCATGCACTTCTTTCTGTATGCTCAAAAACAGTCCCTCCTGAGCCTTAGTGCCTTTTGGGAACTGTGGTACAACTCACCATGTGTCTTAACTGCATCTGTGCTGATTTTTTTTTTAACTTTCTGTAGGTCTCTTTAGGAGTGATTTTATGGTAAAGGAACCATTACTCAAACTAAATAGCAATGCGCTGAACCTCTGCAAAATTCACATTCTGCTACTGAACTTTTCAATCTGTTCTATAAATTTTTCAGAATGTGGCTCCATACACACATGAGTAAATCTACTTCTTTCTATTAATATTTTTACATGCAATTGTATTTATGAAGAGGTTAGTTAAGAGAAAACAACTAAATAACATATCTGTAAAGTTCCTAGGTATGCCTGATGTCTATTATACTGCACTGTGATTTTTTTTTCCAGTGAAACAAATAGTTCAGTTTGATACAGCAAATTGAAATTAGACTAATTCACATGGGTCTCTATATGCTTTTGGAAACTCTTCCATCTTTATTTTTAGCAGTGCAGTCAGTCATTATAGGCAGTTAAAGGCTGATTAGGTTTGCAGAGTAGTTAAAATGCTAACCATACAAAACAGGGTGAGAGACTACTTCTGTAGGGATGTGCATGACGGAGCTTTTTTAATTAACATTTTTGTTGAGGTTTTATTAAAAGGCTACATTTTGCTGTTCAATGACTGCAAATACTATGATAAATGCATGCCTTGAAGGGATACTATGGGGAAAATCCAGAACAAATCTCAATGGAACTGTATCTTCTTATGTCAGATTTGAATTTGAGGCTGCAATTGCACACATTAAAACATGATACAGTAAGCAACTTTACTTCATGTTAGATTTCTATCTGCTTATGCATGCAAACACAAGTATCTACATGTATATGCACATATATATGTAAAGAGGACTTCTTCAGAATTTTTTGTTAGAATGAAAGCAAATATTAACATTCTGTGAGGTTAATGGAAGCAAATCTGAGTACATTTCATTTCATTCTTACCCTTCTCCCTTAACTCTCCATCATTAATATCACTTTCTTTTTCTGTCACTGTGGTTTGGTCTTCTGAAATAGTGATGGTGCATATTGTCAGCCCCACAATTCAATGCAATTTTTAAAAAGGACTCTGGAATATCTTTGTTTAATTTTCAAATCTTTGTATTCATACTTTTCTACATTTCTTAAGAAACACAAGGTCTAGAAACCTACACCTTAAGGTGGGACTGACAATTAATAGATCAACAACCAAAAGCTGGAGTTAACAACACAATACCAGGAATATATCTGGTCAGTCCACAATGTTTCTACGTAATGCTAAATCTTCAGCTTCCACAAACTTGGCCCACCAATTGAGTCAAGCAGGCAGGTGAGGGTATGGGAAGATTTTCCAGGATGTTAAATTTAAAGTAGAGCAAGAGGCATACCATCTCTGCCATCTCCCACAACCACGGTGCAAGCCCTTGCTCTTGAAGAATGTAGGTAAGCAAAGGATGAATGCTGTCTCTGTCTTTACGTTTTTCTGTTGGGACACAGGAAGGAGTGAAAAGCTTTTCATCTCTCTTCTTATTCCCACAAAGAGATTCCAGTGCTAAAGAAAGGCTGTTGAAGATCCCTGAAAGATTCATGTCTCACTAAAGATCTTTTTATTCAATATAGAAAACCTGCACCTTGAATAAATATGTAAAGTGAGGCTTCTTGTAACCTCTACAGACAGTTCAGTCCTTGCAGTGCTCCATTCTTTTCTGTTTTGTTGTAGTAAGACAAACAAGTTTTCTCTGCAAATGCCTTTCCCCTTCCCCAATTAAAAAAGTTTAAGGGTAGTCAGTTAATGGCCCAATTTGATTTTTTTTTTTTAGCTCCAGAAAGGTCGGAACAAAAAAGTCTCTAATATTTTTCAATGTATTATTCTAATCTTGATGATTTGATCAATGCACACTCACATTCAGAAACACATAGAGCTAGTTGCAAATCAATAGTGGCAAAGCAATTACTTTTTCAAAGTTTTGGTGAATCATTGCTTTCTGTAAATTAACAAAAATCAGAAAGCAAATAATCAGGCAAACTCCAAAGAAAGTTATTATTTTATGTATCTCCAAAGCACAAATTATTTTAGGAATAAGAAGCAACAACAACACCAAACAAACAGTATTTTTAAACAGTATTAAAATATCAGTTTTCTTTAAATAAATTATTTAAGCCATTACAACACTAGACTATAATAATCAGTAATGTATAAGAACAGGAGGTATGTATAAGGAGGTAAGAACGCTTATGCCCTTTTGTAATTCTTAACTTTGAAAGAGAGGAAATCCCTTTCAAGAGTTTCAGTGCTAAAAAGAGTGTTGATTCTACATGAAAAAGAAAAGAGAAATATTCTTCACTATGAAGAATTTTCTAGTATCTTCATAGGAAAAAAATATGCTTGAAATTGGATTAGATTGGTAGCATCCTGACTGCAGGTAGTAAAAATTTAAAGCTATAAACAGATAACTTGACTAAATAGAGAACAGGGATATCGGTTTTGTTGTTGTTAGGAATTACTAATGATATATGAGAACAAGATTCAAGTACCTCCTAGCTAAGATAAACAGGAATGCCTAACAAAACACATCTCAAGTCTGAGGAAACTTTATACCTATCAATTTGCCTTTTAATATCTTTGGAGAGGAAGATTTTCAGATTATGGTCGTATCTCGAACTTCTGGATTTCTTTCAGTGTATCAGTGGATATTGACACGATATACGAATTGGGCTGGTGGGCAAAAGACGAAGAGGATCTTCTTATCTGCAGTGCCCAGATAAAATATGGGAAAATTAGGATAAATGGTGTTTATAAGTTCAGTCTTCAAGTCCTGAACTAGAAATGAGAATACATTCCTTTTAAGTATTGAGCTGAAATTTAGGACTGAGAAAGGACATAAAAAGTTTCAGAGAAAACTGGCAACTGGGATAGGCCAAGGATCAGTGTCTTCAATATGAAGTTATAAAAGATTAAACATAACAGCTCCTATATTCTTATTGAAATTCGGGGGTTCCTTCGTTTCTTTCATTTACCACCATTATTTCTGAGCACACTTGGCCATGAAGTAATATCTTTGGCCTTTCAAGGGAAAGATATATTCACAGATGGGATATTCTCATCTTTAATCTCTAGCAGATGAAGAAGATCACAGCAGACTGACTCGTCTGCTTTCAGGACTGTGGTATGAAGAACCAGCCAGGAATTCAGTGCAGCCTCTCTTTTGTGCACGGGAGGCCATGACAAATGAACTGGGGTGGGTCAAGATGCTTTTTGTGATTCTCTAGATCTAGACTTGGGGCGGAGGGGGGAGGAGGGGAAATTCACACATTCTCCTTAAATCACAGGAGGTTTATTTTGAACCTCTACACTCATCTCTTGATTCATTTTACTTAAAATGAACACATTTTGTTGGTGTTCTTTTTATCCAACTCTTTAAATTTGAGTAAGGTAAGCATAGTGATCATGATGAATCACCATCTTCTTTCAGGTCTGCTGGTGTCCAAGTGTCTTTTCTATTGTAGTAAGCCACCTTTAAGTGGTTTTAGTCAAGGGTCCTATCGCTCGTAGGTACTCTTACTTGCAGAAGAATTCATAGCTTTTTCCCCTGCAGGTGAAAATGCCTGTGCAACCTTCTTACGAGACTGCCCACATCTTAATCCCATCCCTTGCTACTGCAGTAACTTTATCAGTGCAGAAAATACGTTTTCTTTCCATTTTCAGGCACAGAGACCATACCACAATTTTGTTTCATAAAGTATACAGATATCCGTTTCAAATAGCAAATTACATTGAATCTATCAAGACACGGCCTATGCATTTTATACACTACTTTTCATTTGGTAATTCAATTTGACAGATGTGATGAGGCTGAAACAAGTCATACAACCATCTGTGGTAACATTTAGAGCTTCCTAAACTACAGCACATGCACCACTCATTCCACCTGAAGAACTTCAAAAATGCATCTATTTTCCACTTAAAATAGTAAAAACAAAATAATCCTTTCCCAGACATAGGTAACTACCCAGCCATGACTTACCACTGAATGAATCAAGGCCAAGGAGTAAAGGATTAGAGTAATGAGCTATCATTTAGCTCAGTGAGGAACTCAATATCCTCCTTTTCTTTGTGGAATATGCAGTAAAAGACAGAAAACAAGGCGCCATTGTTGAAATGAGAGAGTGCAGGCATGGCTTCCATATTTCTGTGTGAGATATATCTGTGCATTGGGAAGCCCAGTGCTGTAAGTCTTTGAATCGATGGCACAGTACACACACAATAAATCTGATGGTTCAGGAAGCGCAGGATTAACAGCGCATGTGGTTGGAGACTGCACGGTACCTCTGTCTGACAAACCCAGGAGAAGGGTGGTGCTGGTGTGTGCATCTTTTGTTTGCAGAAAGTTTGGAAGCGCACCCCCATAACAACAGCTGCATGACACTGTCACCAGGCAGCCAGAAATCTTGGAACAGCAAGAGAACAAAAATGTTCACATTCCGTGTGGAAAATATTTGGTGAAAGCAAAGACTGGCAGGGAAATCAAGGCACATGGGTGACATGTATGCAGTGCAGAAAACTGAGTATTACTGCTGCCACTAGTTGCAGAAATGTTGGTCACTACCACTACTGCTAGGGGTGGCGGCAGTAATTAAGCAAACGACCCTGGGAGCCCTGACATTAGGAAAAACTACCTGTACAAAAAGTAACATAAACAGTCTGCTGTAATCACAGGAGCCTAAAGGTAACAATCTTTAGTCTTTTAGCCTTGTAAAACCTTGTAACCAGTAAGCCCTGCAAGGAACAACAAAAAGCCAACATCTCATAGGTGAGATGAAACTCAGATCTACTGATGCGACTGCTGTATTACCTGTCGTGACAATTGTGTCACAGGGTATGGTGCCTGTGTAAGCAGGTTTGAGAACACCAGTGCCAGTTATATAGAGTTTTTGCTCAAGCTTCACAGAGACTTTCAGCTTTAAAGTATGATAAAGAAACCTAGAGTTTCTTTTGACATGAGGACAAGTAAAAAGGACATATTGATTTGATTTTTATTTCATCCTCAAACACAGTTTGTAAACTAAATAAGGAGTTCATGACTTGACCTATCATCAAGACCTCAATAGTTTAAACAGAAATTTAATTTTCTCTGTATAAGCTTCAGGGATAACAATATGAGAATTACTGTGATGTGCCTGTTCCCTAAAAAAATCATATTGACAACTATAGATGAGGTGAGAGAGGAGGTCATTGAAAACATGAATGGAATTGAACCACAGCCACAGGTCTTTAACAAAATCTGTACCATCATTGGGTTTGTGCAAATTAGCTACTAACTTCTCAAACATTGCCCATGAATTTTTTGTTCAGGTTTGAGAAAAAGTGTCACACTTTTATTACAACACAATAATTTGTATTGGAGAATTGAAGGCAGCCAGAAAAGTGATGAAAAGAAAGCAGTTCCATTCCTGCATTCCAATAAACAACTTACAGATAATGTTTTACTTTCACAGTTACCTGTGCATTTCTTGATATTGCTATTTCTTTTTCCATGTGATCCTAACTTGCATCCAAAGTTCTCCTCCCAAAATTCTGCAAACCATACATTTCTTCGGTTGTTCGCAAGTGTTCGGCTCCGAAAATATCTATCAAATCCTACATTTAAAAGAAGTGAAAGAAGCATTAAAATATTATACAGTGTACAAATAGTAATATAAACACAATAACAGACTGTATAAACATCAGAACAAGAAAAAGCTTGAGGTAAGAACTACTATAATAAGATATTTTATGAGCATAGTAGTAACGAAGGATTAAAAAACAGTATATTTTTTATTATCCCATATTTGCTGTAGAATAAGATTTTTTTAAATACCTACAGCAGTTAAAGAGTCTCTAAAGCTCCAGCAGAATTCTATAATTAAAAAAATGCAATGCAGATGGTGCGGGAAATTTTTAATACACAGATGACCCAAATAAAGAATTTGGTACTTACAAGAAATTAGACAAAATATAATCACTACTTAGTCAAAGACTGTGATCCAAACAAATATCATTTCAAGGCCACTTGAAATCACCAGGTACCTCTCTGTTGAGCCAGAGGGTCAGGACGCCTAAAATTCTGCTTCTATTTATGTGTTTAATGACCCTAGTTGAGAAACTAAAGATTCCTACTTAGACCTGGTCAGGTTCTGCACCAGCCTTATTCCTACAACCCAGCAGCCATAATGAAATCATGACTAACTCATACCATCTGGATTAAGCTCTTTACAAATATTTCCATGTGGCTGAATTCTCCAAGTAGCATCAATAGTGCTCAGTTTTTCTAGTTGTTTACTAGTTTAGAGCACTTACCCGGACAGTAAGAGATGTTACTATGTCCAGTACCATCCCAGGAATAAGGTGATTCAAACCAACAGCTTCCACTTCATCCACCAAGTCAAAAACTTTGTTAATATAGTGGTTTCTTAAAGTAAGCTTAGGAGAGGAAAGCAGAGCCTTCTAGATGGATCTCCTCCCAGGATAATGTGCTGAATTATCATCCATTTGATACTCTCCTTTTTTGTCCTAAAGAACCACCAGGCTATGGGTAAGAAGCTCTCCACCACACTTGCTCTAGTTATTAGACAATCATAAGACTGCTTAATTGCAGATTCAGCGTCTCCTCATCTCAGTAGAGACATTAAATAAATACTGGATCAGGCCAACTCAAGTTTTCCCTGATTTCCCTGTAATCAAGGGCTATGTGATTTTTTAATTACTTTTTTAAGAGCACTAGGGTGCTTGAACATTGTCAGAAAATGAGGGGTTTGTGCCATGTGCATTCCTACCATCTATTGATGTTCTTTTGGGCAGAATGGTTACTGCTCCTTCCGCAATCTCCTCCTGCTGCTGAACCGGTGAAATTTTTGACCCCCAACTATCTGAGCCAATCCAGAGGAAATGTCCGGATTGATTAGCTTTTTTGGCTGCTTCCAGAATTCGCCTGCAAATAAACAACAAACAGCTAATTAAACAAACTGCATTTACAAAGAACTTGAGAATCCCTAGCATTAATTCTGGCTATGCATAAGTAAGCTCACACTAACCAATTAGTCAATAGTTTTCACAGTCTAAAGCAAATTCAACAACAGCTGTAGTGAACTCAAGATACAGTACTGTACAAGTTAATTTGTTTCATCTTTAGCCGTATTTTTCTAACATTCTTATTGATTTCCTTCTTTTCAGTCACCAAATAACAATCTATTGGAGCTGCACTTTTAGGAACTGGGAGGAGGTTAGATCTCCACAGAATAAAGGACCAGCCCACTGTATAATTGCAACTCAATTTCTTATCACCAGAGTTCTAAGAATTTTTGCAAGGGATTAAATCCAAAACTTCCTGTGTTACTCTATTCTGCATCAGCCAATTGAGCACCTCTGTGAAGAGAGAATGTCTTTAACACACAAAATTAGGAAATAGGCACCTAATATCATCTTCATTCGCAAACATGATCACTGCTCGAGCATTTGGAGTTTCCAACAAGCGCTTGATGATCTTTTCAAATTCTCCTGGTCTTGGTTCCCGAGGGATTTTGAGTGACTGAGCAATGCAAACACCTCCTGAGAAAAATTTAAAGGGAAAAAAAAAAGATAATTTTAACACATTAAATATCAACACTTCAGCTAATCCATGGTTAACCAGGCAGGCAAAGAAAACAAGATGCTAATCTGTGATACAGCAACACAGCCAAAAGTTACCTTATCTGTTTATTTTGAAATATGCACTGTACAAACTCACACGCTCATAATGCATTAAAGAGTTCAACTCAGGTAGCTGTTACTTTATTTTTTTATATAAAATTTACAACAACATCCTGAGCCAGTCCCTCAAGCACCATACTGTGGCTCAGCTGGACTGAGTTCCACACACCTACCCCAACCTACAGCAGCTGAGAACCCAGCCCTGCCACAGGATTGCATTTAACCATGGAGCTGTAATTTGACAGCTATCTTATGTTTGTAATGAGGCTCTTTGGTATCACATCCTATCACACACCTCTGCTTTTTCAGCAGAGAGTATAAGGTTAACAATAAATGCTGTGGTTACAGAATCAAGTAGAGAACTTGAAATGTTCTTTTCTGAACGAATACATACATATCACTTCTAATTGTTATTATGACATTCTTAATTAAGTTGTCTTAATTATTTAAGAGGTTTTAGGTTGTCAGTGAATATTCTAAATTACTAATCAGCAAATGAACACAAACTCGGAGATGATATTTATATCTCTTCCTGACAGAAGGAGGAAGCCTTATTGAAACCTTTACATTTTACCTGTCCTGCAAATAGGGACAAATTTCTACAGAAACTCAGTGATTTCTAATGGTTTTCATACACCAGTTCAGGGGAATCTCTGCTTCCCAGTTACAACATTGTTATCAATATTTGAGCAAACAAGGAGAGAAATTCCTTGAGCCTGTTTCATGAAACACTGAGTCCAGATTGGCACCAACTTCCTATACCACAGATGATCTTCGTGTGACTGTTTGCTGATTTGTTTACTTTAATTATTTTTTCTTTAAGAACTATTGCCTGATTCGCATTGGTACATCTAACTCCCACCAATATTTGCTGTTGCCTGTTACTCCCAAAATAAGAGCCTCTTGTGGAGAATCTAATCATTAATAAAACCAGGAAATGAAGAAAATGAGAAAATGTTTATTTCTAACAAAAAGTGACATGTTACTAGGGAAAGGCAAAGCAAATGATAATGTTTGCATCTCTGCATCTAAATACTTCTACAGCAAAGATTGCCTTCAGCGTGAGCGAGAATAAGAATGTGCTTTAAAAGAGCTCTTCTATTTTTAATGAATGCCAGTATTTATTTTCTGATGTATAAGATCATTTGGGGCATATACATGCCTCCATATTAAAGGTAATTAGACAACTAAAGTCAAAGTTAGATGGCTATGTTGTAGATGGAGAGGTTCTCCAACTTTCTCGACAGTTTTGTCGTCCCTATCAAAATGTGAACCTTATGTTTTTCCAAAGCATTTTAGAAATTAGGCTGATATACACTGTCAGTGATAGGACTTGAACAAAAACAGGTGTCCAGCCAGATGCAGGTTGGGATGTAGAGCTACATGAAGAAATTTCAAAGTTCTCTTGTGTTAGCTTTCTTAAGCTGAATGTATTTAAACTTTAAGCAAAATAAACAAAATAAAGGTATATATGAAGCCTTTTTTATTTCTTTTACACATATGTGATATTTAGAAAATCCTGGGGATTCATTATCAGATTTTGTTCTGCCTCTGTAGAATCTCATTGACCTCAACAGTTGTCTGCAGAGGCAGATTCTAAGTTGGAATCAAGTTTAGACATGGCATATTGAAGCATGGACTTATCAACTGACAGTATAAAAATAACAACTTTCAAATGAAATCAGCCAGTTTTAGTCACAGGCAAACATATCACCTTTTTCAGCTATGCATCAATTTTTTGGGAAGTTACATTATTATTTTATTAGATTGAGAGATGCATACTATCATATAGATTTATCCCGCATTCTTTTCTGCTTTACATGAAAGAAATAATATTTGCAAATCAGAACATCTGCCATTGCTAACAAAAATTGTTTGTACACATTTCTTTACCATCTATAAATAGTATAAAGACGTAACATAAATAATTTACTCTTAGCTGCTTTAAAATGAAATAGAGTGCCTTTCTCTGGCAACACATTTCTTCACATTTTTACGAACAGCCTGGCTCCCCGTGACGGACAGCTAATTTGCCAATAACAACAGATGAGCCCGTATTGCAGGTGACCCTCATATTCACCAGGTATCTTTGACAATCCCGTAATGAAAAGATGGACACTGTACTATGAAAAGCTTTAGCCAATTTTCTAAAGTCATATTAAGCTATTGTGACAGACACTCAAAAAGCCTTTTACTGCAACCTCTTTCTCAAGTAATAGGTCTGAAATGTAAGAGAAATATTTAGCAGTCATCCTGTAAATTTAACAAATAGCCATTCACTGTTAAAAAGGAAAAACTGAAAAACAGTGCCAAGCTTGCAACTGTCCCCAAAGTCATTCGGGCACAAAAAGTAAAACAGATCCTAAAAAATGACATAAAGAAATAGATTGTTACCTCATAAATTTTGAGAGTACATTTTCCAACCATTTCTATTCATGCAATGGCCCTTAGGAAAAAAACATTCTTTCCACAGAAAACTCAAATGCAAATGTTACAAAATGTGTACATATAATACACTATATACAGCCATCTACATTCCGTGTGGAAGGGACATCAAGCAATGAAAAACTGCACTCTCTAAAAAAGCTATTTTCAATCAAGATGGTGTAGTAGAAACACCATTCCATCATTGCAGCAGCAAGTTCAGTCATGACGGTACTGTACATCTTAGCATCTCTACATTGAAGAATGTGTTAAGTACTAACAGGAACAAAATAAAACGCAATTCAGCCTTGTTGCTACATTTATAATGAATTGTGTAAGCTATCTCCAACACACAAAACACTTTGTGTACACCCTTATCTTTATATTGCATATACAGCTGTTGCTCAAACAAATAACAGAGTATCAATTTTCAGCTAATGATGAAATGCTAGATCCACAAAGGTACTTACCACATTACGGTGTCTAACCTCTCAGCACCCCGCTGCCTTTGAAATCTACAGCCTGGGCTAAGTGCCCAGACACAGAGAGAGATGAGTGTCTAGGAAAAGGATCCATAGGAGCCAGCAAACTGAGTAAGGAATAATTATTCCTCAAAAAAAAAAAAAAAAAAAGCTAGCAGAGGTACTAAAAGGATGGGGTTTAAGGCCAGCAGTTAGGATAATCTTATGAAGTGTGAAAAAAGACAGATTTCCCAAATCAAGACGAAAGAGGGTTTGAGAACAGATGTCTCGTACATGGTACCAATGGATTTACCGTTTGCTGCAGAGGTGCCAAAGGGCAGATGGTTCAGACACCTAATGCCCCTGGAGGATTTAGGGCTGTGAATCATAAGAACAAATAGTGTCTATGTGTTTTGCCCTGTCAGCATTTCTGACTGATTTGGCATGATGACCGATTGTCCCCTGTTACTGGTTTCTAAAATGTTTGCTATCCTTCTTTGTCTAGGGATATACCTAAAAAAACACATTGGTCTAAATTTCCCTTGGCTAAAATTGTGATTAATCTAACATTTGTATGAGGAAATGAGAACTAACCATCTTCTTACCGAAAAGGAAATGTTGTGTTCAAACCCGGTCAATTAAAAGGACTTATGAACAGGCTTCAGAGAGGAGTATTAAAAGCTATTATTGAGACCAAGAAGGGAGTCAGACAGACAGACTGATTTCAGGTAGCTCAGCTAGGAACAGATAGCAATAATTGTACCCTGTCCTATTGTACCCATTTCCTAATTTATATATGACAGAGGAAATGAAATTAAGGGTTTGCACCTGTCACACATTTTAAAGACATTAAGATGGCACTGCTGGAAAGAAGTTCTTCAACTACTCTGGGGAAAAAAAGAAAAAAGCCTTAGCACCAAACTGTGCTAAGCTTCTTTTGTCTGTTCTCAGATCTGTAAAACTAAAGTTGTACCCAGTCATCCCAGAGCTTGATTTGAGGAATAAAACAGTTAATATGAACTGCACTGTGCCAGTGATGATAAGTATCCATTTGTCTTCTGCCTAACAGCTATCAAGTGTGATATCCAACACCTGGGGACAGGGGACGACAAAGGGAAGGAGAGCAGAGGTGGGAGCTGGAAATCAGGCTCACGGCAGGCACTGCCCCACTCATGATCAGGGGCTCAGTCCAGCGACTCTGCACCATGGTTAGCAGCTGGTAACTCATGTGCGTTTAAAATGAGGGCATACTCAGTCCTGATCTACAATAATATGTTTTTGAGTTGTTTTTTCCGTTGTGATAAAAATCACATCTTAAACAATTTGTTCCATGCTAGGCTTGGCTTGCTTACAGGTGCTCTGTATAACACAGCTTGCGGGAAATAGGTTATCACCAAACAAAAAACTGGTAGATTTTGAAGATATTGTCAGTACGCTGGATCAGCGAGCTTTTCCCTTTCTTTTTGTGCTCTTACAGCAATGAGTCTACCAAATAAAGAATAAAACAAAAGGGAAATGTAGTACCTGCATCATTTTGGTGGTTAAACTTATGGTGATTTTATAATGATAAATATTCCTCTAGCTCTCAGGGGTTCTGAAGTCACAAGATGGCATGCTAATTGTAAACCATTAAATGCTCAAGTATGCGGAGGTGGGTGTCAGAAGAAGTGATGTTGAGTGTGTATTTGGAAAATAGCAAGCAGACTTGGTAGAAAACTTGCATTAACAAATGAATCTCCTGCAGCAAAGACTGAAAGATGAAGCTAAATATAAATACAAGGGCCATATTCTCTCCTACCCCAGCTAGGATCCATCCAGCACTAAGGATCCAACTAAGTAGGATACACAAGAAAGGGCACTGTCTTTGTATCAAAAAAGCTGAAGACACTTTTCAGTACAAATATGTTCAATGTTGGGACCACAACCATACTGCTCGGAACTATTTTATCTCCCCATGTGTATACCTAGCCCTACCATTGTAAAAGGGGAAGGGATCAAGCTATGCGCTTGCTTTGACAAGCTATCTATTTCTCAGCATAAGGAGGCATACCTCACCTGACTCAGCATACATCATTGCAAGTCATTTATTTCATGGCAGCTTCATCACAAATCTCATTGTTCCTGAAAAACCTCAAGACAAATAGCCAGAGCACATCTGCGACCCAGTCCTACCTGGCAGGACTTCCTCAGCTACCTTCAAATATACATTTTCTTTTTTTAAGATTAATTATATGTGACTGGTCACTAGGCCAAGAAAATTTTAATGCAGGCCTGTGGAAAGTTTCCAAAAGACATTACAGAAATATATGGAGGCAGAGGAGTTCTTATTCCAAGCAGGGGAACAGATGTCAGAGACTCAGAAGAAGCCTCGGTAAGAAACTCTTCTGTGAGGCACACAGTATGCTGTCACAGTCAGACACAGCCTCTGTCTGACAGGAGACTTCACACTTCTGACAGTATCACATGATGCAAGAGAACATGAGGAAATCCAGACAATTACATTGCTCCTCCTTTTCCAGTCCTTCCCTTGGTTACATTGAATGTCTAGAAAACCTAGACCTGTATATTGAAAGTCTGTTCCAATTGCCAGTTCAGCATGAAGATTGTTTGAAATATTAAAAACAAGATGTTCCACACTCAAGTTCCATTGACAAAAATCAGGATAGACTTGTGACTTAGTGAATCCATCAAGACCTTCTTTTTAAGCAGACAGTTCATTATTTGATAAATTTGGATGCTAAGAGATCTGAATGTTAAAGTAGAATAAGGCAAGAGACTGTTCTGCCTGGGACTTTCACTGATGCTGACAATCAGGAATTTTTAGGAATTATTATTTAAACCACAACCAACTTGCTGCCATCCTCTTGTGTATCCCCAGATGCCCTTAATAATAATTTTCTAGAGTATGAGTCAACAGGGAGTGACACCTAGGAAGATATAATTACAAGTTGAAGATCAAACTTCACAAGCAGTAATTCTTCAAAATGTAAATGTCTCTTTAATGCCAAAGTACTGTAGGTGGGAGGTCTGAATGCAGTCGTGCTTTCATTGCACAGCTACATTCACTTAACTACCCCAAGAAACCCTATGATCACCAATGTGCCTATATGGACTTTGGGGTAGCTTAGCTTTTCGGATAAGAACCTGAGACCTCTGCCTCTCACTGAAGTCCATGCCATGGCATCTTCACTGCTATTCATGTCCAAACCTAGTTAAATAAAATCTCATTGCAGTACACCTACTTTGTTGCAGTCACCAACTAACTGCAGAATGGAAATATCCTAAACACTTGTGGCTTTTCATTTCCTCGGAAGCTCACCAAATACCTCAGCAAACAGTTCAGTTACTCTTGCACAGATAGGTAATTCTTCAGCCAATAGCAGCAATACTTTTTGATGTAAGGCAATAGAAAGAAAAACATTTAAAAAAATAAATAATTTAAATAATACTTCTCTCTGAATGGACAAAAGTGGCACCTAGTATCCAATACACTAAAACATATTGGAGGATGAGAGCTTTTGTTATAATCTTGTAACAGACAAAACCAGTCTGCATTTTGAGCCCATACAGTGATGTCTTTTTTCCTTTATTTAAGTGAAAATGCATTTTCTTGAAATCCCTTCATATTTAGGACAAAGATGTTTTTAATGCACAGGCAGGTAGATGATGCTTTTTCACTAACACGTCAGCTACAGTCATGAGCTTTTCTACTCAAAACTAACAGCTTTTAAGAGCTCAACATCTCACTGTCATTTATTTTAGTGTTTTAGAAAAGGCCTTTTGGCAAAGTTTTTTGTTGGGCCTTCCTTTTATTCATTCTTTTGAAAAAAACTCAAAAATTAGAAGACATCCAGTGAAACCACGAAAAAAACCAAAACATTCTGATAAGTATAATTCACCCATTCCATTTAAATCTGTTTTTTACATTCCTATATGTATTCACAGGCATACAGCCATGCATATTTCACAAACACATGCGCTCACACATATACTTACATCATGGGCAAAGCAGATGTTAATTCTAAAATAGAAAAGGAAGAAAGGAAAAAAAACAGCTCTGGCTCCATATATGACCACTGGCTATTGGCTTCAGTCATCAGAGTCTGTCTCTAAGGTGACATGAAGCAAGAGAGATCTGTTATTTTATGCTTACATTCTGAACAGTAAAAAATCCTCTTTTCTTTTTTTTTTTTCACCCTGGAAGAAACAGTTCCGAGTGTATCACTACAGCTTCCATTAACACCAGCATCTGATGGAAAATAAGTGCAAGGGTTATTCTCACCATCACCATAACTACTGATTTATTTTTTTTTTTTAGATTTGAAACAGAAAAACCCACAAACAACACATTTTTCATCCTTTGACTTTTTAGTGCGATTTGTGCAAATGAGAGCCAACTTTCACAGTGTTGAAAGTGAGAGGCTAAAAGAAAAATTTATCTGTAGTAGAGATGTTTATGAATGGGTAAAAAATGCATACCCAGCAAAAGAAATTTAAAAAAAGCCTGAAAAGAATGAATTCTCAAGGTTGTGAGAGAGGGATTTTCCGCTCCATAATGAATCACTGTATAACTAGTTCATAAAGGACATGGGATGCCCGGTCAAACTTCAAAACAATCTGTGTCCAAAAGAATGTAAGTGAAATTGGTGACCAGTTACATTTACTGGTCAGCTGTTGCAATGCTTTCACAGCTATGTTTTTTTTATTTATCATCGCAGTGGGTATGAATATCTCTGCTTGGGGAAACATGGTTCTTCCTACTTGCAGATTTAGTACTTGCAGAGGCATAATATGGAAACAGAAATATACTGCTATTTTCTGGGGTTTGGCTACTTGCCATGTATCATCCTTAATGAGGAAAAGAGACCCTCTTTATTTTTGTTTGTTTTCTAAAGATCAGGAAAACGTAGGTTATGAAAAGAAATTTCATAAATGCCTAAATTCTAAATTTTTTTTTTTTAAAGTAAAATCAGTTCTACTTCACAACAAAGTAATAGAATCACAGAATCATAGAATGGTTTAGGTTGGAAAGGACCTTGAAGATCATCGAGTTCCAACCCCCCTGCCATAGGCAGGGACACCTCCCACTAGACCAGGTTGCCCAAGGCCATGTCCAGCCTGGCCTTGAACACCTCCAGGATTGGGGCCTCAACAACCTCTCTGGGCAACCTGTTCTAGTGCCTTACCACCCTCAAAGTGAAAAACTTCTTCCTAATGTTCAATCTAAACTTGCCCTCTTCCAGTTTGAAGCCATTCCCCCTCGTCCTATCACTCCATGCCCCAGTAAAAAGTCCTTCCCCAGCTCTCCTGTAGGCCCCCTTTAGGGACTGGAAGGCCGCAATAATGTCTCCCCGGAGCCTTCTCCAGGCTGAACAGCCCCAACTCTTTCAGCCTCTCCTCAGAGGAGAGGTGCTCCAGCCCTTGGATCATCCTCGTGGCTCTCCTCTGGACCCTCTCCAGCAGGTCCATGTCCTTCTTATGTTGGGAACTCCAGAGCTGGATGCAGTACTCCAGTGTGTGAACCCAAACCCTGGCCTGTGGTATCTAACATATTTTTCTCTGACAGCACATTTGCTTGAATATGGGCCTCATTCTTCCCTCCATTTCCCTAAAATTCTCAGTACTAATGGGCCTGCGTAGCAGTAAAGATTTGGGTTTGATGTTTTAGGGAGTTTAGATGCAAATGGCTACTTCAAAAAATTCTAGAGGTGGGTCAGGCATAAAAATCGCCAGTTCACCTCCAAGTATAGTTACAATCCCTGATGTGTGTACTCAGCATCATGAAGATGACACAGGAGCTTATAGCACTCCTTATAACTATGTTTAGGCAGGAAAGAAACCGAGCCACAAGAAGGGCTGGATTTTGTAAAACCATTTCTAAGTAAATATAACCTTTCCTTTCCTCTTTTAGGATAAGTTGTTCCCTACAGGGATCTTCAGTTTAACATTTTTTTTATTCCACTCCCCACCCTGTTTATTTTAAATATTTTATCAGTGATATAAAAGACTGTTTTCAGTTAAGTTGTCCTGGATTGCCTTATTTTAATGGTAGGCTGGTGTCCTATTTTTCCCTTGCATGCTTCTTACTGCTATCATGATGTTCAGAGATTGCCTTCAGTCACCTCCTATGCCCTTAAAAGCTGTACACAGGCAGCGGAACCTGACTTTTAATCATTCCTTCTAAGAAAAATACCAGCAGTGATTAATGTTCTCATTCTGAAGATTTTTTGGTCTGCTTTCATAAGTGAAGACATTCTTCTTCTTTGCAGTCATAAAATAGCCACAGTTTTCTTGTAGTCACTGGAATTTAAAAAAAAAAAAAACAAATCCCTTCTGCTTTTTGCTGTCTTCCAGAATGTTGGTGGCAAAAGCAGTTATTTCCATCTTTCTTTATGTATTCCTTTAACCAAACAGCCTAGTATCACGGAATTATTTTTAAAATTAGGCATTTAGCTTAGGTTCTCTCTGGTCATCAAATATTTATTTTCTCAGCATTTGAACTATCAAAATAGTTTGCATGTAAAGACCTACTTAACTTTAATGAAGATAACTCTGAGTTTGATTACTGATGTGTGAGCTTGCATGTGACGTTAAAAAAAATAGTCTCAAATTTGAAGTAAAACCAAGTACCTGTCAGCTAAGTTTTGTCTGAAACTGGGAAAATGGAATTATCTGGTTTTCTCTACATGAAATTATAAGCCCTACTTTTTCAGGAAAATCAAGAAGGGTTCACTTCTGACAGGGAGTCTTGTAGGTAAATCTAATCTCCAGAAAAAAAATATAATATCGATTTTCCTGTAGTGTCCTACAACACAATCTTGCATATGGAGGTAATGGGGTTTACTGCATAAATTCTCCACGTGGAATGCCTAAACTAAAGTTAAACCCATGTTAACATTACTCGAGTGCTCACCTGCAACCTTGTGCTCAAAAAGCCTAATCTGCTTTCCTGGAAATTGCCACCAGGAGCCACACTGACTTCGCCATGCAGGAACAAGCTGAAGTTCTCTTCCAAATAATGATTGTCCTACAGAGATGGTGTCATATATGAGGAGCTCTGTTCATGGATTAGACTAAAAATGAAAAGGTTTTCAGGCCGAAACAGACAGTTGTCGTCATCTACCTTGGCGTCTTCCACACTTAAGGTCGATCAGAATCTTTTTCAAAGGCCTAAGTTAGCTTTTGCAAAGGCAGTTTCATTAAAATTGAAATATTTTGCCCTTGTTTGACAAAATTTTAAAGCACGAAAAGACATACTGGATGATGATTTTTTTTCCTTTTATCTTAGCAATACTAAAACTTTAAATTAAAATGTGAACTTTTTCTTTTGAATGTATCATTTTGTGGGGGTATTAAGCTTTTTATTCAGTACGAGATGACGGGAAACATTACTGAGACAAAAAAGTTAAATGCTTGAGAAGTAAATATTTTATTTTCTCTATGGAAAATTTCAGTATTTGTTTTAATTTTTTTATATCAGAATTTGCAATGAAATTGAAATATAATTTCTGAGTGGTTCCATGTGCATCAAGCCAAAGAATGTTACCCTATAATATCTGAAATCAGCTGATTTCCATTTGAGCTAAATTGTATTTAGATAAAAAGTAAACATTTCAAGGTATGAAGGGTGTGCCACACCCCTGTAGAAATTTCTCCAATGATTTATAATCCTCATTGCTGAAAAAAAAAAAAAGTTCCTTTTCATCAGTTTAATGTTTCTAACTTCAGTTTACCACAACTGGGTATGATTATACCTTTTTAATCAAAAACAGAGATCCATCTCTGTTAAATTATAAGTTAAGTAACCTTCTGTCATACGAATTAGGAAGGCTGAGTTTATCTAACTAGGTATCTAGATTGCAAGTTACATTTGCAGAATTCATATATCTATTTTGATGTTAGTAGGTAACTATATTTGTCTGACTTTAAAGCACTTTGAGAGCTGGACACTTGGGTAAGAACACCATTAGGATCTAAAAATACTAATGAACTTTATCTACTGACGTCTTAACATTGAGGCTTATAAAATATGGAGAGAATAAAGCTGTCTTGTACATTGCTTCAGGTCCTTATGTTCATTTACACCAGTTGAAGATACAGTGATATTAAGGATCAGCAATACTTCTTTTATAACACAATAGTAAAATAAAGGAATGAGTCAGTGAGTGAACAAGAGTCACTCTGTAGCCTTCCACATAAATAAAAATACTGAAGCCTACCTTAATTTTAAAAATGTGACTGAATTAAAGTTGGCTACACAGCTACTGTAGCTTTAAGAAAGTCTGTGGCACTGTGTTGTGAGATTTGGATCAGAGAACAAAGTCAAAGCCTGATGTCTCTATGCATTTAATATCAAGCAGTAAAATATCTCCTGAAAAGAAGTCTAGGAGTGAGTGGATCTGCTAATTGTTCTTTTCTTGAAGCATGTTTTGAGGAAGGATTAGTTTAATTCATAAAGCCCTAGAGAAAAAAAGGCATCAGGTCAAAAGCGACTAACCAGCAGACATGCTTAGAGGGCTGCAATGGGCCTGAGAACTTAGAGCTGAAGGAAGAGGCAGGAGAGTGTTCCGAAGACCTATGCATGCAATAGAAGACAGCTTGCAAACTGAACATGTGTTAGTCTGTTTCAAGGCATGTAACAACAATGTAGAAATGATGGGACAAGAGTAAAAACATTGAAATGGTTTTAATTGTGGAATACAATAAATGCTGAAAAGGTGCTTACATGTTCCTGGATTAAAGGTACTATCCATGTACATATGAAATAAATTGCAGAAATCTAGCAATGTTTACTTTTACTAAATGTCTAATTACTCACAACTGTCTTTTGTTTGAAGACACAAATATCGGATTAGTCTTCTGAATTAATCCTATCTTGTAAATGATACAGCAGGCACATACGTCTACTATAGAAGAAGTCCTTATTCAGTAAGAATACAGGTAGCAACTCTGTCAGTTGAATCACTGAAAAATTCTTAGATTCAGACTAAGGATTCTGGATAGGAGGTCTGATAAGTCATCTGATTCAGGCCTATTCCCACTATTTCTAAAACGGTGGGAATGCACTGCCTTGCCTTTTTGGAAAATCACCAGCATGTAGGATCAAAGTTTGCTTTTATGTAGTCTGTCAGTAGTTGTACTAGAACAGGATTTAACCCTGCCTATCCTTTTTTCAGATGGTAGAAACATGGCGTCATTCTCTCTAACATTCTGAAAGGAACAAAGGCTCTACCTAACATCAAAGAAGGAAAATGTGGGGAGAAAGCTGTTATGCATGCAGGAAGACACAGAAGAACCTGCTCTTTCCATCAAAGTCCACAGCTAATGTAAAATCCCCTGTAAAGAACGGCACCTAAGGGGAAGAAGAGCTTTTGCTCTCCTAGGCCAAACTTGGAAAGGCTCAGCCAGAATGTATGGATCTCAATCAACCTCAACCAAGCTGCTCAGTGACAACAGATGAACGAACGCAACTCTATTCAGAATTAAATATGCTAACAGTACACTACAGTAAAAGGGAAATCTGGATACTTTTACTAATTTATCTATCAAATGGATGAAAAGCAACGTTCGTAAGTCAAGGAAGGCTTAGGACATAGAGAACAGATCAAACACTGGAAAGGTGGTTGGATCACACTTCAATTCACATCACAGAGCTGTACCCTTCTTTGTTCTACCAGAGATGAAATCTTGCAAGTACTCTTCAGGCTTTGTTTCTGCCTAGATTTTAATGTTTTAAAATTAGAAAAATCCAGATGCAGCTCCTTCCATGGCAATAATAGCCGTGCTACAGGAAATCACCATTAGCTGTAAGAGAAATGGAAGTGGTTGCTTTGAGATAGGTTATGTATTAAAGGTGTCTAGTAACTGACAAAAGACATCTGCGGCTCACCTCTTTCTAATAAAATGTTTGATAGATCCACCATATTTTGTAGACAATGAAGTAAAAAAAAAAATAATTACACAAAAAATCTATAATCACGAATTACAAAATTACTTTTACTGAACATTGCATAGTAGTGGACACCATTATGCTGTTAATATAAGCTGAAATAAATGCCTGTTTTAATGTGCATCTAGTCTCCACATGGATCTTTGATCAACAAACTATCTCATCAAGGGCCTGAAGGATTTTTCTATGTCCATGCTACTCATGTGATCACATGGTTTCAATAATTTGATACAATTCTTCTACCACATATAACATTTTTAAGCATCCTTCATTATGTTTTTCTTTTTCCCAAAAGCTATCAGAAATTATAGCAGACAAAAATCCATTATCCATTGGGCACTTATATCTCGCTCATTATAAAAGCAAAATGCAGAAATACATGTTTTCAAAATTAATTAATTAATTCTGAAATGTATTGCCCATCAAATCTGTCAAAAGATGTACCAGAAGGAAGATGAAGGTACTTCAATTTACTCTGAGTTATATCTTGAATAAAGACATATGATTAGCCTCATGGACTCAGGAGAAAGAAACTCCGCCTTGCAGTAAGAAAAAATCCATCTTATGTTACTTGATGAAAGTAGCAAGTGAGGATAAAAAAAATGAAGATAACATAGAAGACAAAGGGAAGATAACAAAGCAAGTAAGGAATGGAGAGCTGTGCTACAGTCACTCATTGTTCAGTGTAATGCACAAATAATAGTGCTCATCCTAAAACAAAATCTTCTGCAAATGCCTAGTACTAAAATAATAATATACCTTTGTTTGCAATGCTTTATGATTAATCACTGTCAAGTTTTGAAGTGGAAAAAATATACAGTAGGAATGAATCCTTTATTCTCCAGACTTCCAGAGAACTTTCTTGCTCTGCTTATTTAAGAAGTTTCACCAGTGAAATACATATAATTCTGCCAAGAGAAAGAGTAGACAAACAAGTATAACTCTTCCAAACCCTCCATAATAAAGGTGCCTGGGGAGTTTGCTTTGAAATGCTCAAGTCAAACACATGTTTTTGAAGAGCTCAATAAAAGTTATTAGAAATTTAAATATTGAAATTTTAACTTTTTCAAATTTTGAATTCTGATAGCAGCCAAAATACCACAACTTCAAGGCTATTTTTTGCATATGAGAAAGACCACAAGCAGCCAAAGTTGCACAAACTTCCACTGAATTTAGTATTTGAAAAGGCAGTCTCATTAGAAATGCTTTTGCCACCATTTAGAAAGTCTCCACTGATGGAAAGAGGGAAAAGCAGAAGGAAATAATTTCCAGTAGTAAAAAAAAGCAACAGTCCTGAAAAGCACAAACTTCTGCCCTCTCTTTTCTTATGTTTGTTTTCTGTACAGATGGACAGACTTATTTAGAACACAGAGTAGTCAAAAAATGAAAACAATGAAAACAAAAGGAATATGGGAGAAAAAAAAAAGGGAGATGAACTGCAGAATAGCACTAGTGATAGCTTGCCTGAGGACAAATTTAATTCTGATGAAAAAAAGCAACATTATATATATATACACACACAACAATTTAAGACACCCAAACCCCTGTGTCTCTCTACAAGAGGAGAGGACAAGTCAGGCACAGAGAGCTTGCTAATGGTATGAGGTTCAACAAGGCCAAGTACTGGGTCCTGCAGCTGGGTCACAACAATCCCTGCGGCACTACAGGCTTGGGGAAGAGTGGCTGGAAAGCTGCCCAGCAGAAAAGGACCTGGGGGTACTGGTTGACAGCCGGCTGAATATGAGCCAGCAAATGTGCCCAGGTGGCCAAGAAGACCAGTAGTGTCGTGGCATTTATCAGAAAGAGTGTGGTCAGCAGGACTAGGGAAGTGATTTTCTCACTGTACTTGACCCTGGTGAAGATGCACCTTGAGTACTGTGTTCAGTTTTGGGCTCTTCACTACAAGACAGACATTGAGGTGAGTGTCTAAAGGAGAGCAACGAAGCTGGTGAAGGATCCAGAGCACAAGTCATATGAGGAATGGCTGGGGGAATTGGGGTTGTTTAGCCTGGAGAAAAGGAGACTGAGGGGAGACCTTATCACTCTCTACAACTACCTGAAAAGGAGGTTGTAGAGAAGTGGGGGTTGGTCTCTTCTCCTAAGTAACAAGCGATAGGACAAGACGAAATGGCCTCAAGTTACGCCAGGGGAGGTTCAGACTGGGTATTAGGAAAATTTTTTTTCACTGAAAGGGTTATCAAGTATTGGACCAGTCTGCCCAGGGAAGTGGTTGATTCACCATCCCTGCAGGTATATAAAAGACATGTAGATGTAGTGCTGAGGGACATGGTTTAGTGGTAACTTGGCAGTGCTAGGTTAACAGTTGGACTTGATGATCTTAAAGGTCTCTTCCAACCAAAATAATTCTATGATTCCATGATTTCCATGTGCATATGAGGTCTGCTACATCCTATACCAGACAGTTGTATAGTCTGCAAGACATGCTCCAGTTTCAGGCTTCAGATTTGGGCTCCCTGGGTCAATACTTAAGGCTGTCAGTGTCCAAATACAACTCATTTGAGTTTTTGTAAAACTATACATTGATTATTAGCCCAGGCTAGCCCTTTTCACAAAAGCAACTTTACTTCTTGATAGATAAACTAATTATTGACAGGTTTTCCATATGAAGTAAACTGTGTGCATAGTGATCCTAATGACCAAAGTCCAGCCATTCTCCACTCATAGCTTTACAATCTTTTCCTCCCCTGTGAAACTTCTACTCACTTCTTTAAGATTCATCTCTTGCATAGAAAAAAGGCATGAAACATGAGATTACAGTTGGTAGATACCGGAGGAGCAGAAAAGGAACACTAAGGGTCCTCATCTTCTCTGTTAGCCTCCTGTCTCCAAGCCAACATATGATTCCAAATATATATCATCCTCTGGAAACTCCCTCCAGTTGAGAAAACCCACAAAAAAACAACAGTGCTGCACAGAACCTATGTCTTTGTCCCATACCCTAACTCCTCTGCGTCCCATGAGAAGGACACTGTCCTACACTGTCTTATGTGACATAGAACAAGTCACTGTACTCCTGCACTGTCTTTCACTGCTTAGCCTCTTCACCGTCATCACAGCTGTAGTCGAACCCAAAAGTATTTCATGAAGGAAATATGTCTGCTATGCACTTAAAGAGACTTCAGCAGCTGCCATGCTCCAGAGCTGTTTGGAGTAAAATCCTATATGGAAAAAGAACATTAAGAGTGCGAAACTATATACAATAGAATTAGCCATTGATTGGCTTCTCTGAGACTGTCTTATTATTTATTGGAAAATAATATACTAATGTCCTAGCAACCACCTTTAACCATCTGTGTGGCTGCTAGATTCAGGTCAGTTCTTTACAAGCTGAAGGGCAATGGTGCTGATGACAAAAGTCCAGAGGCGATCCCACATGGGACTTCCTAAATTGAATTCCTGCTCTCACAGTGTTACTATGCTTTCCTCCAAGTTGCACGTTTCAGATTGGCATTGCAAGCCAAGATCGACTTAGGCACAATGAGTGCATGGTTTAAAATCAAAGCCAACAGATTCTGTCCATTTTTTAACAAGGCACAGTGAAATGATGCTTATGACATTGGAGAATATACAGTCAGCCCAGGTCCCCCAAACAGAGGCAGTGAAATGAACCAGGCAAGGATCTATCAAAACCAAGCACAGCTCAAGGGCATGTCCACAGAGTTACCTGCCAGAGTTGTAAATTCTGAGAAACAATCGAGATCATGTCTCAACAGATAACTTAGATTTCATTCTCACAGCTAGTCAGCAAGAAGCCCAGCTTCTCTGAAGTGCTAAATCTAGTGCCTAGTGACTAGCAAGGGAGAAGATAAGAAAATATTTTACTTATACCAGAGTGTCCTGGTATTTTCCCATTGAGCACATTCTCACTATTTTCAGAACATCTGTCAAAATCTCTCTCCAAGTCTCCTCAGGTACTTCTGTCTACAAAGCCAGGATCATCCTTTCTGAGAATGAACCAGTACAATAGGGCTTAAAAAAAAGGAAAAAGGGTACTCTAATATAAGGTTGGGTATGCAAATTTCCACCCCACTAAGAGATGGATAATTCTACTCTGTCAGAAAGGAAACCTGTTCATTACAGGACAACAGCATGTACCTGGACAGTAACAGTGGAGTTTGAACACAAACTCATCCCCTGATTTTTTTCACATTAACTTCACAGAGAGATGAAAACCCTCACCAACACTTCTCAGACCCCATATGAGCAGCAAACACCTGTCTGTTAATAATTAATGAAGAAAAATGAGATAATGTCAAAGAATAAATTTTTTGTTACCTTTTGTTTGTCACTGAAGGGACTAGGAAAAAGGTATATTATTATTCTGATTGAAGGCCAAGATGGACAAAATGCTTCTGTGTGAATAAAATTGTATGTATGACAGGAAAGGGTACTTTTTGCATTTCCTCAGAAGAACTTAGTTCCATATTTTTATTTGGAATAGTCTATTTTATTTTTTTTTTCTCCCCACTTTTGTGGCTGAAAGCTCCCTGCCAGCTGTCAGTTTAATTAAATCTTGCTAAAAGAGCCCACTGGATTTCCAGAGGCAAGGGAATCTCTGCAGAAGAACAGCCGTTCATTATGGGTCTCACCAAAGGTTCATCAGCCTGATAGTCTCTTTTCTGGCTATGACTCATAATGAAAGAGCAAAAGAACACAGTAAACATATGTGCTGGCACGTTTTCCCAGCCTTCAATAATCTCCAGCTCAAGGGCTTTTTGAGAGAAGGTGTCTTTATGGTCATTAAAAGCCCTTGAGAGAACTTTTCTCTATTAATACATCTAGTCCACTTGAATACAGGTAAAAGCTACGTTAGATATTCCAGGGGTCCCCTCAACATCACTAAGTCTAAACTTCACAATACCTAAAGATCGGTTTTCCTTTTTCTTTCTCTGTGATTACAGTCTTAAGGTCCAAAAATCATAGTTTGATCCTAATACCATGACGAAGTCTTTCAATGTTGCACGTACTTTTCAGCTTTGTCTTCTAGTTAAGCTGGTGGTCCCATGCACCTTATATACACATCACTTTTTTCCCCTTCTTTTATGAACTGATCTGCAAAGTATATTTAGATACATTTCTATAGAGTTTCTTAGAATATTCAAGTATCTAAAATTGGAGGCATATTTTTATATCCCCATATGTGCGTCTGCAGATTTTTTTTTATGGACCCCAGAAAACTGGCCAAGAAAAACAGCATATGCAAGACTCTGAATGTACAGGCATATACGCATATCTCTAAAGGCTGCATGAAAGTAAGAGGTTCTTTAGTTTCTAGGACAACTTGAATCAAGGATCAGATATTTGACAAGCAATTTGCTGTTCTGAAATCAAGAGAACTGTATTTTTATGAATGATTCAAAATACTAATTACAGAATAATCTCAGGTATCTTTTCTTTGTGGCTTATTAACAATGGGCTGACAGCTGATCTTGTACTTTCATATTGAACCGCTTCATATTATATATTCAAACATGGTGACTTCCTATATCTATTTCTGTTTGTAAATATCCAGTAACTGCACTATTTTAAGGGAGAGTTCTCATATGAGGTGCTGAAGAAAACTTCTCCCATACATCTAGAATAATTGCATTTATAACAATAAATTGAACAAGACAAAATTGGTTACTGATTTGAGTTTACCAATTTCATTAAGTTTGCTTCTCGAAGTCCTATTTTATACTGCACAGCTCCCACTGAAGTCACTGAAAGGGTTTCATTTTTCATAGTTTGGAATGTTCATTAGATATTTATATGAAAAATGAGAACGAACTATGCTACAGTAGATAGAACAAAAACAATTTCATAGGGCAGTAAACTCTCATACTCCAGGGCATAACCCAAGCAGTAATTTATAGGGTTAGACAGAAGCTTTGCTCACGGACAAGTTATTTCGAAGAGAACACAATTAAATGTTAAGTACCTTCCTTCAAATTGTCCCTTCAGTTGGAAACTAGACAAAATATGGTATCACAATTTATTTGCCTGGATCTTTGTGCAACCAACTCCTGCCTGCCAACCTTGCTAGAGTGACTTCCACAGCTTTCTAAGTGCAGACTGCTCTCAGTATTGTTCACATAATCAGACATCAATTGGATCAGCTGATGATATTCTTTAGGATTTAAAAAGCATTTTCTAGCCATTTTACTTCATTTTACTTTAGTCTATTTCCTACACCCTTAATTCTTTAAGATATGAAATGATCATGTTTTTCAAATGAGCAAGGCAAATTCTCTGTATACTCCTTGCATACGGTACACACCACCCTGAAATAACACCTACATTTGAAAGCATAAATTATCTTCTTCCTTCGTTTGCACATGGACTCTTTCAGTTGTAATCTTGTATCCAAAGTACAGATATGTGCAATATCTAAAACTGTATTGATTGA
This sequence comes from Anarhynchus alexandrinus, assembly GCA_008711295.1. NCBI lineage: Eukaryota > Metazoa > Chordata > Aves > Charadriiformes > Charadriidae > Anarhynchus > Anarhynchus alexandrinus. The sequence goes on along the minus strand of VUYV01000033.1, from coordinate 3,787,474 downwards.
ATTTATCCAAGGTTTGCATTAAATGAAGATAAAGAAAATCCTTTTAAATGTAGGAAGGTTAAACATATAAAACGTGCACAATTATCTACCTTGTTCTTAACACACTTCAGAAAAAACATTGGAAGAAGCAAAACCCTTCATCCACTGCAGCCAGTGATCAAAGGGTCTTTACAAAGCACCAGGATTAACTGTTTCAAAAGTGATCATTAGTCTGATTGTCCTTTTCATTCAAAGGTGCTTCTCATTTGCTTCAGCACAATTTACTGTACATGTACCTTATCATTTAATATCATTACACCTTTGCACCAATTTGTCAGTGAATGTATCTTACAAAATTTGTTGTCTACAACTTCCTTCTTTGGGTTGTATCTTCCTTCTGGTAATAGCCTCGACCTTAAACGAGTGGTCAGACAAATCACCCCAGGAAAGGAATTAAAATAAAGAAAAGCAGAAAGTGATTTAAAGTTTTCATGAGAATCCTCAGTGACTATACACAGTGAGATAAGGACCTTCCACTCAACACAAAGCAAAACAGCAATCCAGACCCAGAGTGCGGCAAAGTGAGCTGCAAAGACTCAGCCATCAGAAGTAAAAATATCAATTCCTGGTTTTCCTCCCCGTTTCCTAGAGAAGAAAGCTAAAATGAGTAAGTTTGTCCAACTTAAAATGTAAAACTTAAGGCAAGGGATCGGTTCTCACTGCTCCCTCCCATCCAATAACCATGTGGCAACTGCTGCAGCTGGCTGTTACAGGTGAGCGGGCTGGAGGCAGGTGCCGCTGCACGTTGTACCTGCACCAAAAGGAACTGGTGGCAGCTCCTCCCAAAGAGACAACCACACAGTTAACTTCCAGTAGGACACAGCACAGGGGAAGCCTGAGGTTTCAGGAGTGACAGCCACGCACTAGTGAGGCAGGCGGTGTGTTTCACAGCAGCAGGGGACCTGCCTTGCAAACATCCCCAATCTGCCCAGAGCCAGAAAACCCACCTTGTCCAGGTGGGTCAAGGGCAGAGATGGTGTCTACAGCCTTCTGTTTACCTCTGCTGCCCCTTTCCCCAAAGCCGAGATTCCTCGGAGAGAAGGGGTAAGAAAAGTTTGCTTTAACGAGTCCCGCAGCATAAACTGCTCAATAACTTAAAATAGGAAGACCTTCTGTGGCAGTTTGTCAAGCTTTTTCTGCCTGCTATGAGAAAATAATTAAATAAATGCCGCACAGCCACAGAAATGTATATTTAATTAACTGTGATTCTTACATGGCATTTAAGAGGAATGTGCTTTCAGAATGAAGCAACGTGATCTGATTTCTGAAATAACCTTGTGTTTGAGATACCCATCTATTTTATAAGCAACTACTCACTACCTGATGGTATACAATGTGCAACTATAGCTCTCTGAAGTTTGGGCCAAATTCTACCATCTGGACTTCAGTCGAAAAGTCTGTTAAATAATAACAGAAAACATTTGTCAGAGCTATATTTTAAAGAAGGGAGGTTGAACATAAGACCCTCTTCTTACTTTAAAGGTCCTTCTTTAGGTTCACTATGGTTTATAACAACTAATGATAATAGGAAAAGAGTTACCAGTATGATGACAAATTAAAAACAAAAGAGAAATTATTTGGCTACTTTTTTTGCTAAAAATCGAATTTTGGCCTGCTGATGCCAGGTGGAAGGGAAGCATAAGGACAGGTTTGGACATTTTGTATTTCTGAACCCATCCTTGGGACAGCACATGTTTTCTTTGGTGTTTCTTTCACATTTACTTAGAGCACGATAAATATATCTATCCAAGCAGCTATATCAACACAAGGAGCTTTTTTTATCTGAGATCAGGCGCCTTGTGTTGTTATGTAGGTGGAAAGGCAGATAAGTTTCTCCTTCTTCCTCAAGATGAGTAGGTGTGTGGAAAAATGCCATATGAATCAAATTATCTTTGATTCATCATTATAACATTCACATCATACAAAATGATTTGCATTTAGGAACTCTTTTTTTACCCCTGCATTTCTGGGAAGTATACAGTATACAAAAGAAAAGACCAGAACGCAAGGAGTCCACTGATTTAAGATCCAATTTATCTTCGCATTTGCTCCACAATAATTTCTTTATTAATTTTATCAATTTTTTTATTAATACTTTAACAATAATTTGTATAACAATATTTAGCAAATGCCTATTGCAACCAAATCTTTTTGGTAAATGCCTACTCAAAGCACTTAGAATCCCCTTCTTTGAAACACCTGTGGTTAGAGTAAATCATATCATCTACAGCAACCAGCTGAGCTCAGTTCAACTATGAATGTTCTTTTTTAATCCACCTGGATCTCCTCTACTCCTCCCCACACATTTTGTGGGCAAGAAAAAAACAAAGATCTTGATTACACAGAATGCCCCACAGTATTTTCTTCTAGAGCATTCAAGCATAAAATTAAGGACACATTGTACCATTCCTTCAGAAGTCTACAGTAGTGGTATTATAAATCTCAAACTGACTTCCTTATTTGATCTTTTCCCAGCATGCGAACATGCAGGCGCTGGAAGCATCTGTGGGATTCTGAATACATCTGAAGTAATGTGCACATAAGTCCCCTGCTGAATGGGTCTTAAATCTGCAGCGTTTATTGTTCAGACCACTGCTTCAAGTCAACTTGCAGTGCAAGAGGATTCCTGCAGAGGCTTTATTAAAGTCCAAATTCTGCAGTCTGACATAAACAAAATGCCACTTCTCAGCTTGTTACATGAAAAATACGTCTGCTAACAACACTCTATTTCGTTCACTTGACATGCAAAACCAATTGGGAGAGTGATCTGTGGGGGAAGAAATGGTTTTGTAGTCTCTTCCAGTCAAAAGATTGAGGATGTGTTTCTAGCTGAGCCATAAGCAACTCTGAAGAATCATAACCTCTTCTTCCTCGGTCTGTAAAAAGTGTTTTTTCTTATTTCTCATGTAGGCCCAGTAGGCTAAGGTTTTGTTGATTTCTGATGCTATAGGAGTGAAATTAAAAAAAAAAAAAAGAGCATTCACAATTTAAATATTGGTAAAATGGTTTCTTTATTTGAATTTAAAAACAAACAAAACCAAACAAAAACAGTTTTATCAAGCTTATTCTGTCCCACCACAGAAAACCACCTGAACATTGCAAAGTAGTGGGAAGATACTGGTGAGTTGAGTGTCCAGATTTCAAAGGATTTTTGTTTCCGTATTCATACAGCAAATTCAGCTAAAGGTATTATTAGTTCTCTTTTTCCTCAGTTCATCTAACAAGGGCCTTTCTGCTTCTTCACTGAGTGTTATTATTTCTAGGCGTGAATGCCTTTTCTGTCATGTAAAATTGATATCCTATCTCATTAACATACTATTTCTTTTTGGATTTCATTTTCTCTCTTGTCTATAGCTAGTATTCTCTATTTTACTTTTTACTTTCTTTGTTGTTGTTGCACTTACTCTATAATGTGTTTTGGAATGCAGTTTACATGAAAGATGCTATACAAAAAGCTAAGGATAATCTAATTTCTTTCTACCAAACAAAACTGAGTTCTCTACAGGAAAGAGTTATATCCATTATTGTAGTCATTCAGAGGGGTTAGATGATGAAAAAGTCAGAATAGCTAGTAAGGGTGTATTCTGCGTTATTGCTGTTGTGTAAGGGCAGAGGGAATACAACGGGAAATATTGTTTTGTTTGTGGTCATTAATTTCTGCATTGCAAAAAAAAAGTAACACTGAGCAGATGTACCTTTTTTTTTCTGAACAGAAGTGTTTTCTCTTCCTAATTAATTGGGGACTTATTCAGAACTGGCTCAGCAATACAAAATTGACCTTTGAAGATCAAAGTGATAAGCCATACGGGGCTAAATCCTGCCTCTCTTATGTATGCAAAACTCTCACACATTTCAGACAAGTGTGCATCAGGATTTGGACAAGTGATCATCATATACCATGAAAAACAGCCCCTGATACAGTTTAATCTGTACAACCAAAACTTTCATGTTTTGCTTTATATTCTTCCCCCTGCTCTACACTGTCCACCCCTTTCTTTTTTCTGGGTTTCTTCTGGGAAAGTTTTACCCCCACCCACATCTTCCTCAGTCATCCCATATTGCTTTTGCACAGTTGGCAAGCTTCTTGTAACATACACAAAATTTTGAGAGTGAGAACACCAGCACTGCATTATTTAAGAGAGGCTCCTCATTACACTGCTGTTTCATTTCAATTGTTTGAAATTGTTCTGCACCTTAAGGCATATGCAGAATCCAAACCAGGATCCAAGTGTGCTTACATTATATTATTATTTCTTGAATGAAGTGTTTTAATACCAACAACCGGAGGGTTAAACTAATAATTCAGAATCAAGCAAACATTTTTCTTCTGAAATACCTCACAAATTACACTGACTGTATAGTTTTGTATTACATATTTATAGTTTATATTAAAAATACTCACTACAGTAATACTATCTCTGCTGCCATAAGGATTGTTTTATCAATTTTTCTGCAGAAATACTTCTTAAATTTAAAATAAACCCTGCTGGTATCACAAGGTGAAAATGGTAAGACCTCAACACCACCACCAATAGCCAAAAGTATATTAGAGATTAGCGTGTTCAGTGGATTATACTCCCTTCTCACTACCACAGTTGCATTTTATGGTGATTAACTATCTAGGCACAGAATATAATCTATAGTCTATAGTCATTCCAGTCATTAAAAAGAAGTCTAAAAAATTCTAATGCTCTGACATTGTCATAACAGCCAAATGATGCAGGTGCAAGATGTTCATGGTCCCCTACTAACTCTCCAAAGCTCTCAATTACTGCACGTCAACCGCACGTGCTGAGGGCTGCACTGCACACTCTAATTAGGGAAGAAAAAGTGGTTTATGTTTCAGGAAAATTTCTGCACTGGTATTGTTTTGACAGAATGGGAATACACCTTGGATGGTGTCAATCAACACAGTTCCTTGATTGTTGATAGAGCTATGTTTGATAACACAATTGTGAATATTTTTAACTTGGTTGCAGATGGAATTAACAATAAAGCAATCTTACTGTACACCACCTCATAATTTGCTAGCAGACTGAAAAAAATTAAACAATATTTATCAAGATGTTTTTAATTTAGGAGATGGGAAGACAAGACAGACCTGTGATTCACCTGTAAAAAACTCCAGGCAATTCAGATGTGGTGATGAGAAGAAACAAAATCCTTATAAAGGTTCTGCCAGAAAAGCTTTGATAAGATCTTGTACCTTCACTGACACCAAAGTCAATTAATATAAAGATGCAAATTCACAGAAAACCAATAAGTTCTACTATTTATGGAACTGTGCCATAGCCATGTGGTGGTTTACACAGAGCAAAGCTTTTGAAGTATTCACTAATCTCAAGTTCTTCTTATTTTAAGACACCTTCCAGGATGGTGAAAGTGTAAGCAGCTAAGAAACACTACTCAAGCTCTCAATCAGTAATTTAGAAGGTCAGATAATCAGGGCCATTGCAACAATAAACATAAAACCAGGTACTAAACCATATTTGAATTTTGTACCCTGTTATGCTTTTGGGTTACATACACAAGTGAACAGATTAAAGTCAAATAAAGAAGGCCTCTCAAGGGTGAGATGCACCAGTGCTGCAACTGGCTGCACTCTGTGGGATGGTAAAATACCCACCTACAAAAGAGTGGAGCTGTGAGAATCTCTAAATTAATGTTTTTGAAGTACCATTATCTCTGCCTACTTAAATTCTGCACAACATTTCCATAAAAACACCCAGGATAAAATGCTACACTGAATTAAATCCCCCAAATTCAGTCCTACTATGGTCATCTGGTTCTCTCAACAGTGACAGAAAAAATATTGTAAGACAAAAGGGCTATTTAAATAAACCTGAATGTTAACACAAGAAGGAATGTATAGACACAGACTATGAACATGTCAAGGCTGGAAATTAGAAGCTTCTTAATTAGCTGTGAAATAGAGTGTATTATTTCAGTCAGTGCAGAGAAAGCAGTAAAGCCCAGAGGTTTTCAGAAAGACCTAAGTCAGTTTATGAATGGGATCCTGACTGCCCTAACCAGTGTCCGGTATCTTTTCAATCATATCTACTTATGGAGTTGAGTGAGACATTCCTGGAGCTCAAGTCACAATTATAAGGGATTGCAGAGAATCACAGCACTTCTCTGCAGACCCAGGAGGACGTGTGATGCTGCAAGCAAACAAAGGCCACGCTCCGGGCTAGAAGGCTGTGACCTGGATTCAGTTTACTGCTCTGCTATTTGTCTCTCACGTTTCCTCAGGCACATCACCATCCCAGAAGCTTTTCATCTGTGATGGAAGGAAATACTTGACACCATCAGAGGTAGGTACAAGGATCAATATCACAGGGATCTTAGATATCCAGGTAACAAAAATCATACAACTTTACAGGGTGCTTTTAATCCAAAAATCTCGGGTTTTATGGGCCCGGGCTCCTCAGCTCTGTTAGCACACCTAGCTTGCATTTGCATTTCAGGCCAGGTGACAGAAATGCTGCAAAGAGGGCACAGACCGGCAAGCGAGGCAGCTCGTGGAGAGCAGGAGGCAGGCAGGGATGACGCAGTGCCCGTGGTCCCGCTGCCTACTGAGACCAGGCTGGAGCCCTGCACCGCACTGCGGCTGCTGCACCGAGGGGAAAGGGAGTGTGGGAGCTTCTGTGTGTGTGTGTGTGTTAGGGGTGGGGGTGAGGCTGGGGGGCAGCTTTGGACCCCTCTGAGCATAGGGATTGCCTCCCACAGCCCCCAGCATGAGAAACACAGCCACCTCTCTGGGTCTTTCCCCTCAGTCTCCTGGTTCACCTCCATCCTCCTCCACTCCTGCCCCTGCCAGGAGCAGCAGGGCTTTGGCCAGGTCCCGTCTGTCATCTCTGACGGAACAAAATTCCGTTTCACCTGCTCTGTTGGGAGGCGCTGAGCTGACGCCGGCTGCTACATCAAACGATGACTCTCCCACTGTCACCGTCGCAGCTGCTTTTCAGTTTGGGGGCTGGCACTCTGGCAGTGTACTGCATATCTGCTGGTTTGGTACTGCCTGGCAGATGCTTTGTGATGACTGCAACCCCAGAAGAAAGCACTGGGATTAATATGCAGCTTATCTGTATTTAAGTCAGTCAAAATATCAAAAAGCTATGTATAAAATTGTATCTCTGTTGCTACCTACACTCCTCTGTGTTTTTCCTGTGAACACTGATTTTGTAGTATCTTATTCAATTAGGATTTTTTTATACATATTTTGTAGCTGAAGTGATACATTCAGCTTGTTAGCCTAAAATTCACAGATTGCCTCCAGTGTTAAACTTCCTCTTTTAACAGTACGCTCAGATTTCTGTTTATAGAAAGCGAAGTAAAAATATAGCTCCCTGTGGGGCATTTCAGAGGATGACTCTAAATAAGCCAAAGGCAGTATATTAAAGACCAGATCTTTATTATGAAAGCTTATAAATTCACGGTAACTGGCAAGAAAGGAAGGCCACAGAAAATTCAAGAAAATGGACTAAATTCAATAAATATTCTTTATTGATGGGCTACTGAAGAGTAGACAGCACTGCAGAAACAACAGCTTAGAAGACAGATCACTATCTGGGCTAATAACAGTTCATACCAATATCTGGCTGGAATTCTAATATCCCCATACGGAAGCCAGGGCTAACTCATATAATCAAAAAGTCAATATAGGATTTGGACTCTAAGCCCAAACCTGCCAAAAGGTCAAGAGAATGGAAGGGCTCAGCTCTAATTAGGAGTTGAGTATCTCATTTACATCCACAGCTTCTGCATGTGCATAACAACAGAAAATGAAGGAAGCAAATTTTTTGCACACTGACTCATTGGATTGTTTTCCTTGCAACACATCCTGCTTTAGAGCTTGTTAAAGTAATTCTCGCCATAGGGCCTCTTCGCCTGTATAGAATCGAAGATCGAGTCAGTTAAATGCTATGTGATCCCATGGCGTGAGTATTTTAGAATCCTTTACCCTCATGTTAAATTAATAGAGTTGAGTGAATTCATCACGATGCACAACTGGGCGTTTTGGGGGCTTGTATGTGGTGAGGCTTTAGTGATTTTTATTGTTTTGCTTTGGGGTTCTGAGGGGTTTGGTGGGGTTTGTGCTTAATCACTTGGGCCCCATCAACGTTCTTATTTTGCTTAAGTAAGCAATTTCTTTGTGATACAAAATTCTGACTAAATTCTTTAATCAGCTTTTGCTCAGAAACTGTTTATTTCCATCTGCATTACAAATGCAGGATTTAAACAATCTATCAACACAGCATAATGCAGCAAGTGATCTTGTCAGTTTGTCCTTTCCTCTCAGGGATGCAGCTACTGTATTCTGTACTTCTGAAGAAAGGAAATAATAGGATTAGACAAACATTGAGGACAAGGGGATGTCAAACAAAAGAAAAGCATGCTGCGGTTCTAAAGCAGTCTCATCTAGTATTTGGAATTGTAATCCATTTGTGCTAAAGTCTTTGCCTCTGCTCATTAAACAGAAAAACATAAAAGACTCATATACTCTTATACTGTAGTTTGGCCCATAGGGAACCGTAATTAAAACACATTTGAGTAAATGCAACTTTAGTCATTATTAATCAACCTAAAGTACAGTCAGCCACACAAACACAGCATTATCTAAGGATTACAATGTGTGAGACAGACAGCAATCAAATAACCTTAAAGGTACGGTGCTTACTTAGCGTATCAAAAATTAGTAATATACAACACCCAACTATTTCAGAAAAATGATTCTATACATCTATGAAAGAAATGCAAAAATGTAGGCCAACAGGAATAACTAATTTCTGTGAGGACTTGCAGCTATTGTGCAGAAGTTAACTCAGTTCATTATTCAAATAAATAGCCTTTGTTATATAGCACAGAACTCCAAGCAAACCCTCTAAATCCAAATACCTAACGCGTCCCTCTGTATCACCATTAGACAGTTTTATTAAAAAAGAAACACTAGTTAAATAAGTCCCAGTAACGTCAGATATACAGTATATTTTTTAAAGAAAAGCTTTGTGGTCTATTTTCTTTGTCTTCAGAGATATGAATCAGGATGTTTTTTCATGCACTTCTGTATTGCCTCAGCTTCAGGTACTAGGCTAAATAAGCATTCAGTTAAGACTTAGTTCTGTTGAATTAGGATGGTATTGAGAAGAGTGACCTTCTCTGCATATTAAAGTTTACATAAGAAAGGTGAAAAAATGTTTATGTCATTTTAAAAGGCCACGCTTTCCGTTTAAACAGAGCAGCAAGCAAGCGCAGATCATCCTTAAGGGTGTTAGGGTTGTGTGCTAATCACTCTCAAGTCTGTAACTGTGAGTGAATAGCGTCAGGAAATCACACAAGATAAAAGACCAAACCTACCTCTGCTGATAATATGTCAACTCTACAAGCAATGTCAAAGCTGATTTTGAAACTCAACATTAAGGCTTAGGGCATTTCTCCTACCAAGACCAAACCAAAAGTAGTAAAACCTAAAACCAAACCAGAACAAAACAAACCCCCTCTCCCCCCCGCCCCCCCCGCAAAAAAAAAGAAAACAACCCAACCACAACTAAAAATAAACCCCAACCACTTTTTGCTCAGAACATGTTTTCCCACACCTGGAGTAAGTGAGCTGCAAGTCTCAGAGAGGAGGACTGCTGGGATTTTTAACACAGTAAAAGAGAGTCCAGTGAGACTGCGAGACTCAAGACATCAGTCTCTCTCACATCTAGATCAAGGTAATTCAGATGAGAATTCATTGTTTTGGAGATGAGCTGAACTCAAAGCAGAACGGGAGCAATTTGACATTCCCCATTGCTGCAGTTAGCAAAGCCAACCGACTTTCACCGAGGTTGTACTTACCGTTCTCACAATCCCTTTTCTTGGCCAATTCTTGTGTGCAAACACCATAACAATATAATGTAACAACACCAGCCTGGTTTAGGCCCCTGTTTTCCTCAGCGCGCATTCCAGCAAGGCTTATGCAGTTTTGCCCAGACGCGTGTACATTTCTGTGTATCGAGGTATGCAGAGGAAAAAGCCGAGATCAAAGCCTCTTCTCTCCCAGGTGAATCGCAGAGCTACACAGCCACTCTCCCACCCCACCGAGCTTAGTTATTCGTGAGGAGGTGCAGGATGTTCATCCCCTCAGAAAAATATTACTCAGGTAGGGTAAAGCTATCAGTGAATACTTTGGAAAATGCCTCTGGAAAGTACTGTAAATGTCCATCTGCTCTCTGCAGAAAGCAGGATGGTGAGATGTGGAGATAATGCAAATGTTCACAGAGAAATACAAGTTACTGACTCTTTCTGACCCACTTGGCTGCTAGTGTATCTATATACTAAAACACTAAAAGCAGTCATCAAAAATATGGCTGTCTACCAACTGCAGTAGGATTTGCAGTTGCAAAATGTTGTCATATTGCTGCAATCAAAGAGAGATTGATCTAGCAATAGCATTATTTTCAGCTGTCCAACAAATCGTAAAATCATCGGATGCCACCTGTTTTTTCACAACATCCCTTAGTGTGGCATTATTTTGAGTCTCTTCCTCACTCTTACATATAATGGCAAAAATCATGAAGACCCCATAAAACTCTACTTATCGGAGCCATTCAAGCATGCAGCTGCTGTAGTTCCACTGACCAGCGCCATCAGAGGTCTGATGGAGCTCTGCTTCCTAGGGCTTTCACCAGACTGCTCCCTCATGGGGTATTTCTAGGGCCCACCCAGCAGCGCTTGCCCAAGAACTAGATCCCCTAATCTCCCTGCTTGTGTCCCTGTGCTAACCTTACAGACTGTCCCCTGACTCCACCAGCCAGTCCTCTCCCCAGCCCGCACGCCAAAGAGGCAGGAGAACTATTCCTCAACCTAACCATGTCATGCTGGAAGTATTCAATACCTACAGATCAAAGCAAAATTGTTCACTACTAAAGAATGAAAAATACACAGTTCTAGTCATAGGTATGCTTGCAAACATGCAGTTTGACATCCTTTTAAGCTGTAAAGTGTCTTCATGACATTTCTGGGCATCTTGAGAGTTACTTCTGAAGCCTGGAGTCTTTTCAGCCCAGTTCACTTTACCAAGACCAACAGCTAAGCCATGCACACACATTATTCAGTGGCAAAGTTCTGGCCATCAGTTCCTCCCTTTTTACCTGCTGTGTTTGTGCCAGGCTTTTCAGGTGATGCTGGGAGTCTATCTATATATCAAAATTTTGGCTTCTTTATTCTGTGTTTGGCAATTTTCCACCCTCTTTCTGCAGATAGAAAAAGTATATTCATTCTTGATCAAACCACAGTCATTAAATTATAAGTATTGTCCCGAAGCTGAAGGGTATGTGTTGGAAACCTTGTCAGTAAATGTAGATAAACATTTATCAAGAAGTATTCACAACACAGCAATTTTCATAACTACATAATAATTCTGTAATATTGATTGGAATCCATGTATCATATGCAAGTTCCCCTAATCGTCACATGTACCTACCGATGTCTCTTTGAGCTGCTGCAAGGACAGGCAGCATCTGCAGTTGTTGCAAAATGTGCGTTTACATAAGAATATAAATGTATCTACTCTAATTTTAGCTCCTGCCAGCAGGGGAAAATGTTCACAGCTAAAATACAAAGTTTGAAATTTTTCTAAACAATTTATTCGTACTTACTGTACCACCAACCATACTTACACGTGAATAAAACCCAAAGGATTTTCCTGTTAATTTGTTCAGTGTATATTCAGAATTTCAAATATGTTCAATTACAGCTTAGCCAATTTTCTACATTTCTTCTGATTGTTCTGCCCCTGCCCTTTAAATGATGAGACATCTTTCTGCTGTGACTGCAGTATAGACTATTTCCTTTCACTATTAATAATCCCATTGAGAAATATGAAGCAGCCTGACAAGATTAGTTTAAGCTTTATTATTTTCCTGATTTTCCAAAACTGAGTATTTCCCTAGTTCTTACAAGCATAAATTATATTTACCACTGCTCTTGTCAATTCAAAAATATTTTCACATTCAGAAATACTTGCATGTTATCTGATTTACTACACAGTAGCAAAATAAAGTGGCAGAGGAGAATGGAGTATCCTTAAAGATGGACAGAAAACTCCTTGCTTTTTCATTCCTTCAGTTTATATATTGTTTGAGTTTGGGTTTTTTTTTGTTTTAACTGGTTGCCATGTGAACTGGCAATATGGCATACAGCCTTATATACTTGTTAATGTCCTCCCATTTTGAGAAAAGATGGGCAGTTTTTAATGTATCTCTCTTAGAACACATTGTGTTGCAGGCTAGACCTCATGCAAAAAAAGAATTCAAAGTATCATAAGCAATTGAGCAAAACTGCGACTTCCACCAGGCAGATCTGCCAATAAGTTTTATTTTGGGAACAAAACTACTGACTTTATTACACCAAATACAAAATCGTCACTAACAGGACTAACAGCAAGCGCTAACAATGGACTAGCTTTTGAATATTAGGATTTGACTATTCATCCGACCTTCCAAAGAATTGAGCATTTATGAATAAAAACCTTTTATAATTAGTATCCATCCTCTGCACAATCCACATTATCTTGTACCTTAAGAATAAAGTATAATGCATGGGAGTATAAAAGTGTTTGCGATGGAGACAGAAGAAGGAAAAGAAGAAAACATTCCTTATAACAAAACAACACTTAGATTTAATGCCAACAAAATAACAAGATTGCTAAATATGATGGGAAGGAACGCTTACATTCCAGCCATATGCTGAGATTAATCTTTTCTAGAAAAACTGCATTCAATACAAGTGTATCTGGAGAAGAGCACTTAGCTGGGTACAAGTCATAGACGCTTGTACTCGATTTGTAAGGGGAGGAAATGGAAGAACAAGAGGGAGAGGAAAAGCTATATTAAGAAGTCAAATTGCAGGAGCCCTTTGACTGCTATTACAAACTGAAGAACATCTTCAATACTGAAAACCTGCCATTAATCTCTTATTTACATGGAAAGCACATGCTTCTTTTTATCTGAAATACTTATAGTAATGACAGGAGCTGGGACTAGACAGATAAACACAATATGTCTGGTTATCAAGAAATTTAGATTTCTTATCTAAATTTGGGTTTGAAGATGATATTTGCCTACTGCAAGCAGATAGTGCATCTGCTCAGTGAAACTTATGTTCCCATCATTTTTACTGCTAATAGAAGTGGTGAAATAACATTTTCATGGGGCCCAATTTTTCAGGAAGCAGTCATTCCTAATGGGGAGGTAGTCCAGTTACTGAATCCTCCCCAAAATCTCACCTTATAAAGCCTGAAAGCTTACAATGGTGAAGCCCAACAAGAGGCTCGACACAAATCCATAAAAGTCATTTAAAAGTTTTTAAGCCCAAATCATTCTGAGAGAAACATTTGAGCTAAACAAACAGGCATTTTGTGATGCAACCGTTCTCAGAAAATTTCCAGGAAGGACTGCCTCTTGCTGCTTTTTTAATCAAACTTGGTAAATACAGCAGCTGTATGCATCTGCTTCTTTCTATGCATGTCTGATATGAAAGTGGGTGATTGGGAGTGGTTATGTTTATTTATCAGCTTTAGTTAATTTTTTAAGAGCTCTGGAAGCCCATGCGATTTTTAACAGGAGATCGTGTGGTCCTTTAAACATCTGTGCTGTGTAATGAAAAACATTAAAGTTTCTGTCTTGCTTAACCAGCTAAGTCAAAGTCAGGGAAAACAGGAGGCCATGACACTACTTGTGCAAAGAAGATATAAAGTCATCTCCGGTTTTGTTTTCAGGGTATTCTGCCATGTAATTTATGGGCCTCATTATAGGCTAACGTACCAAACACACACATCTACTTTGATCACAATATTAATTCTGGCGATTGGCTTGAAGTCCCCACATGGATACTCATGCCACCCAATGTAACACTTTTAAAAGAAAATGCAGAAGGAATGCAAACACAGCAATTCAAGATTAATCCCATCATTCATTTAAAAACCTACTTTTTTTTCTCACTCTGCTATGTGTCCATCTCTCTCTCTTATTTACATAAAACTCCCACTGATTACACAGATGATGGTAATTAAACTAAATCATTCTATGGGAGTGCTGCCAAAGACAGATAAACCCAGGTCCTGCTGTACATGTGTCATGTAATGGGGATATCAATTAAAGTGCCTGATATTGAGCACAGAGATTATCTTATTTTAACATACCCACATACTCTTATATTTCTGAATCATAAGGCCACAGTTTATCTACTGATCTACAAGCAGATTCTCTGCTGTGGGATAACATTAATTAAGACTGCTAGAAAAATATCTATACATAGAAAAGTATCTATACATATCTCGAGTTTTTCCTCGTTTGTTCTTTTAACACCATTAAGTTGCACATAAAAAGAAAAGATGTGGGCAATGTCAACACTATGTTTGTCATTCTTTAAGAGTCGTCACATCTCTATTCCTGATCCACTAACAAAACACACTAATTCTTGAAATAACTAAGAGTTTTACTCCTTATTTTGAGGACACGCTCTTCACAAACAGTTGAATGCCACGAGGCCTGGGAAGGTGCAAGCTGGGATTGACTGGAGAACTCAGCGATTACTAACACCTCATACTTTGAATGCAAAACCATTCTGCCAACTGGTCATGTCAGTAAGGTAACGTTGCGCCCCTGAAGCTAGTTGGTTTGTATTTTAATGGTACCTTACTGCTCGACTTCCTATCTCATAGTTGCTGAATCAACACTATCGCAAAAGAGCAAAGCCTGCCAGACATAACGATGCTTCAATACAGGATGATTCATCGTGACAGGATACTGAAAGCCCTGTGGCATGTGCAGAAAAGCTTTAAATAGTACTTTGTTGTTAACTTATTTTAATTAAAAAGGCAAATGCACAAGAGAGAAGAAAACAATCTCTCTGTATCACATCATTTTTATTTGCTCCACTTACCAGCACAGGATTGTTTTGGTTCCACTAACAAATTCTATTTTAAAAAGAATGTTTTCTTCCCTACTTTCATATTTTCCTTTCTTTTCTGCATAGCATATCTAAAGACACACAGCTACTGGCTGCAAATACTATAGAGAATCACTAAATATAGGACAGCATGAAAATATGTTGAATACATTTGTCAGCACTGTATTAAAACAGAGCTGCATAGCAGAAAGATTCCCACATTGCTAATAGATACTGGCTTTGTCACCTTTCCCAAGGTGAGAGCACCCACACAGGTATCATAAGCAGTGACGTTTCTGCAAATTGGTTCAGGATTTTTTATTTATTTTTTCCTCCATAAAATGCATGCTGAAAATGTGCTAATGAAGGTTACACAACTTTTTAGTATTATATTATTAGCAGAAATTCATTCTTTCATTTGAAAATACAGAGGTCTGACTCTCCCTTGTTTGAAGTGTTGCCAGCACAGCTGCAGAGTGCATCTCAGATTAATGGGAGCCATGACAAACAGAATGAGTTACCCCCGTGCAAACTTTCCATCAAATATGCACAGCAGGTAAACAATTGCAAACTTCCATATTTTCTCTGCACTGTGAAGTCATTGCAGATGACATTATGTTGTTATGTAGCAAGGGACATCAAAGCAGTATGTCACATCAGCAGAAAATCCAGAAATAGCACAAGAAATATTTCTACAAACTATTTTCAGCCTTTTCCAGGAAAACTACTGTGAAGCTGTATGGTAGAGCTAAAAAATTAGAGCAGTTTGCAGGCTCATTAATCCATGATATAGAAATGGACCAATGATCCTTAATGAACCGCCTCTCAGCTTCACAACAGCTCTGCAGAACAGAAGAAGGGCTGCAGAATTCCCTGTCAAAAAAGGAAGTTTTGCTAATGATATGACTCCATTGATATTTTTTTTTTTTCTTCAGATACATCTGTGAGATTCATGGTGTTACCCAAAAATCTCACATCCAGAGCAAAAGTGGCAGAAACCATCCCTTCCCCAGACTTTAAAATAAACTAGTTACTTTTATTCCTTACAGGTAACAGAAGCTCCACTGTGCGTGCCAAGCTGTGATGAGAAGCGTTACCAAGTATGTTTTAACATCATGACTGCAAGTGAAGGCAACTCTTGGAATCCACATTTAATCTGCTCTGTGCTACCAACTGCTGCTTCTTTAAAGCCTCTTCAAGATTCTGGCAGGGTTAAATGGCTGCCTCCACATGTTCTACAGCCTATGAACAACCGAGGAGCAGTGCAGGGAAATCCTGGTACTGGTACTTTTCAAGACACTACAAAGTAGTTTGGACATCATCAGTGCCAAAAAAAATCTCAACCATGCTCACTTCAGAAATGAAAAATTTTTCATGTTGATTTTGATAAAAGTACTTTTGACATTGGGAATATACAACGAAAGAGAACTCGGTGGGGGTTGTAGCAGAACAGTTTATCTTTTGAACAACATCTCAACAATAACCAAGTATAGGTATATTCATTTATTAACAAATGTGGAGATCACAACTGTTTTGTTTTCTTAACTTTGGCTACTTATTGGATCAACATACTTAGTTGTTCTAATAACCACAAAAACAAAAAAAGTCCAAATTCTCCATCCCTTGACAACTACATATTTGTACCAATTCTCCCCTGTTCCCAGCAAATTACTTGGGTCAAGTGCAAGATACCCTTAATAGCATTTGTTATCATCCAGGCTTCTGGCAGACAGCAGTATCTTAGGTTTCCACGGACATTTCTTATCATTAAATGGCCATGTAAGTCCCCTGGTTTTGGCAGATATCTTGCCTACTGTTCTTTTCTTCTCATATTTAAGTCAATAATCCTCCAGTCAAATCAGTCATACTTAAAAAGCTTACACCTAACTGCTAATTCACAAAAATAAGTAACAGAGAAAATGCAATGTTATGTGAAATATCTTACACAAAAGACATGTATATGTACTCTACACCCATGGTATACTCTACACCCAGGACACAAAGTAATGAGATTAAATTGCAGCAAGAAAGATTCAGGTTAGAAACAGGAAAAGCATCCATAGAACCAGGGCAGCTAAAACACTCAAGCAGAGTGCTTGGGGCTGTGACAGGCTGTGTCACGCCTGTCATTGGAGGCCTCTAAGAGCGTAAACAAAAATCTACCTTGAAATGTTATAGGTGTTGTCAATCTCGCTGTGTGTGAGATGGACTAAATAACTTCTTGTAGTCCTTTCTGTCCCAATCATTCTAGAATGTGCAGGAGACATGGAAAATACAAAGTTCAAAAATTGGACAAAAAAAAAATTATGCTGCCCTCTAAACTAGTATCTGAATTCCTCTCTAGACCTTACTTCGTTCTTTCAACACCTATTAACAGACAACACACCCCTGGGGAACAGATACTTCTAAAGCAGAGAGTTGGAGAAGGAAGAGGAGCGAAAAAACATTAGATACAACCAACACTACCACTGGTAAGGAATTCACCTTCTCCTCTTCTTTCCCGGTTGGGATTGAGAAACTCATAAATGTGACATGGCTCAGGTGAAAAGAAGTAAGTGCAAAGAAAGTCCCACCAGAAATGCTACATAACACAACTTTCCTTAATATTTTTGTCATTCATAATAGCAAGGTCTCATTAAAATATTAATGAAAATGACACTGACTTATACCAAAGTGACTTAGACATATCTCTTCTACCCACGGGTTCAATTTCTCTAGTGATTGTCTTCATACCATTAGCTACACATTTTGATGTCAGAAACATTTGAAATGTAGTAAGACAAGAAAAACCTTGAAAGCATGTACCCATCCAGGAGGAGGCAAGTAACCTGAAGAAATCCAAATCTATGTTCCAGGGAGCCAGAAGCACCGCGACACCACGGCAGCTGCCACACAGCCCTCTCCGCTCCAGCGGAGGGGACCACTATCTGCAGTCATCCCTGTGGGCATCTGTTGCCTGTACACTGCCTTTTCTGACCCGCCAGTGCAGCTCTTTCTGCAGTGGCACAATAATAATAACCCAGTCCAAACGCATGATCCAAGCTACGCAAGCTTATGTAGTCATAACTCAGGTAATAGTAGACTACTATTTACATTACTTGTACTATCCCAGCTCAATCTGAGTTCACTACGATCAGGACACAATACCACAAGCAGCTGAGTTTGTTATACGCGAGTACGAAGGGGAAGAGTGACCCAAGTAGATGGGCTCATAACCCTCCTAGCTGGTCCAGCAACAGCTGAAGGAAGATGTGTGTTCAGGCCGCCAAGGAGCAGGGAAAGGTGACTGTGCCCTTTTTTCCCTCTAGTGAAATGCAACTCGGTGTGACACTTCTGTGTTTAACAGCACTGCTGTCTTGCAACATTTTTCTCTGTGCGGATGAAAATAAATGTCCATCCACAAAGAAATTGTAATCATTCCCAACACCCATTTTCCTTTACTGTTACTTTAGAATACTTTATTGAGAATTTTTTTTTTGCAAAGAATAATTTCTTCTAGTCACTCCTAACCTCTGTCATTTAAAAAATTATTATTGAATTCTAGCTCTATTTTCAGGCTACAAAGTCATTCATAAGGTTAAAAAGTTAAGAAAAGGCAGTTAATTTTTGTGCATAAAGAAGAATCATGGACAAATTGCCTGCTTTATGGAGACAAGGAAGCTAACAAAAGTTCTCTGATGACAGTTACAAAAGAAGCAAGATTTCCATTCTTCAAAGCCGCATAGAAAAGATCAGTAGAACACTCTGGTATTCAATACTTTCATGTAAGCCTCTATAATTAAATGTTAGATTTTCTATTAGAGAAATGATCAGATTAAAGATGGGTTGATCAAAGAGTTAAATTTAATTTGGCTACTTTAGATACTCTAATAAAGATGTTCTGTTGATTCTCAAACCAGTAGCACTTAAATTAAGAACATTTTAGGAAATGCTTCATCACATTGTGAACTACAGCATGTTCTTCTGTACTGAGCACAAAATTCTGTGTCCTTTTAGGGAAAAAAAGAAAAGCACACAAGAAGATTTTCTGCTGATCTCTGCAGGGTAAAAGGGTGATAAAAGTTATACTGTACCCTATCCTTTGAATTTTCTCAGCCTAATTGCTCACTACACGCACAGACTCACATTTCTAGAAAATAATATATTAATGGACTTTAACCATACCTTTTCAACTGCATTTTTTATTCATTTTCATGTAGAATGAAGTTCTCAGCAGAGGATCAACCCTGTATCAATAGCATAAGCTTCACCCTGTTTCACACCACATGTAGCATATGATGCATAATCCCATCAGGACAATGAGGAAATTCCCTTTTTATGTCAGCTAAAAAGGGAAGTCCTTGGACACCATAATCAGCTTTCTCTATCTTACCCTGTAAAAGAGTAAACTAAAAGAAATAACTAAAATGCAATAGCTTTACTGCCTTGCTTCAGTAAAACAACAGTACCATAGGCCATGTTCAAGACACCTATGAAAGAAAAAAGATACCAGCAGTATGAAAATTTTAGTTCATAAGAGCTAAATGTGTATAGCTCAACTAACCGATAGGAATGAAATGCCACAGTAAGTGAACAGAATGAGCAATCAGTCTATCTACCAGCATTTCAAGTACCACATAGACATTTGTAGCTCAACTGAGTAACTAACATAACTGAAGAATTATTTTCCATTACATCTATGGCATATTTCACCAAATACTGGGCAATTTGTTTACTCACGTCCTCAAGCCAATAAAACACATAAATCTGCCCATCAGATGTCTTTGCGCTTCAGTCTTGATCTCTTCACTTCTCGTTTATTCCTTTGAAATGACACAGACTAAATACTCATTTGTTTCCGCAGTCCCAAAGACCATCCAATCTAACTTAAAGTACGTAATGAAGTAGGTGCCTACACCAAGACTCTTATCATTCTTCTCTCTTTATTGTCCGTATAAAAATGACAGGCTTTGTCTGCAGGCATCTCAACCCACCCAAAATGTCAACAATTGTCTCTCTCTCCCCCTCTCTTTCATGTATATAACGGTTGGACCTGATGGTCTTTTCCAGCCATAACGATTCTATGATTCTATAGATAGGTAAGGATACCCAAAATGAGGTGGGAAGAATCTGGGCCTTAGCTGCAGCTGTAATAAATAGGTATTAAATGCTGCTACTTATCAGCTACATAACATTGCATCTGAGCACTGGAAGATACCAGAATCTGAACCCAATCCAAAACAAAAATGTGAGCCTGAATCGTAGACTGGATTCTGCATCTGAATCAGTCTTTAAAACAGCACCATATATAATTCTCAATTGACTCTGAATTTTCAATTTGGGTTCTGAGTGATTTTCTTTCAAAAAAATAAGAAAAAAGAAATTTATTCTCCAAATGTGAGGGTTAAGGTTAATTACTATAAATTCTCCAGTGGCCCTACTGATGATCACAATGGCTGTGGTTATTTCAGCGGTCTAGAATTACAGAGGGAGGAAATGTAGGCATATGTGTTGTCCAACACATAATTCTAGCAGTAACAGAGTAAGTTGAATGTCAGGAAAGATTGCATGAAATGGATGTCATAAAGGGTGAAATAGTTTCTTAAGAATAATCACAGAAGCAGCAAGACTTGGCAACATTATGTAAGACACACAAAGGCACCTCGTATGGTAGACAAATATACATAATAATTCTGTAAGACCAATTTTTCTTCATCTACAGTTACGTACATACAATTATTTGCTCTCATATATACGTGACAAGAAAGGTGAAAAATGAAGCATGTTTACATTTAAAACAACACATGCAGGTATGAAGGCCAACTTTGACAATTCTCATCCTTACAATATTGCTTCTTCTTAATCTTGCTTACCACCTCAGTACGGGGAGGGGAAGAATGATGATACACAATGTCTGATAACAGGAATGATTTTTAAAACTCTTAAGTTCTGAAATATTTTTTTTCTGATCAGTAAGATGAGAATTCTAAAAGTTAACAATGCTTCCTCAGTTCAGGAAAGTATACCACTTGAATTCTCAAGGGACAGAATATTTGATACCAATATTGCAAGAAACAATTCTTGAAACAGACCCGTAAATCCACGTAAAAGAGATTAAGTGGGATCTTGAGAAGTAAAGCACATGCAGGATGACAAAATGGTAAAAATTAAAAGTGTTACTACGTAGCTGTTGACATTGCATACTATGTACAAAACTTTCTTCCACTCTTGATCATTACATCTCAGTCTTCCTTTCACAACTGGTTATTAAATACAGTACGATTTGGAAACTTCCTTTATATTATATATCCTTAAGTAACACTCTGAAACTTTGTTTTCCAGACAACTGTTCTAAATGTGAGTTCTGGGAATATGAAGAGACATCCTCCCTTCCTGCCTCACGAGGCAGAGCCTTGGGTGGCTGTATCAAGAAGCTCTCCATATAACAGGGTTAAAAGAAAAGACAGTAAGTCTGTCAGATTCAGAAAGGTCAGGATCATTGGAATTTAATCTATGATAATTAAATTTTAATGTAGAGAAAATTCAAAGCAATCAGGTAAAGCAGTATAGAAAGAAAGGGGGTTTTTAAACAACTCTCTCCCACGAACAGGTCTTTGATGTCAGGTTTGACTTCAGCCTACTCAGCAGCATAGGAAAGGACAGGGAACTTGGCACAATCCCCGCCGGCCCCTCAGAAACCTCTCCCCAGCCCATCAGGGCTGCTCTTGCTCCTGGCTGCTCTCAGCCTCCTGGCAACCTCTGGATCATCCTCTCCCTCGCTGCTGAGGAGGTGGAAGTAACAGACAGTTGTGGCATCCAGTGAAAGCTGCGGAACATTGAGATTTCCTTATATCCTGCTTTGAATTTCCAATGCTTTTTCTTTCATTAAATTTTACTTTGTGATTCTATAAATACGTGAAAGCAAGATTTTAGTACCTGAGACGTGTCACCTATTGATCACTTCCCAACATGTAGTATCAGTAAAAGCAATCCTTTCTACTCACCTATTGACAACCATGTCTGTTATTGTTGATTCACCAATTTGTGTCAATTTGCTTGCGTAAAATTGCTATTACTAATCTATGACATTATTAATCACAAATTTGGAAGCTTCTCTCTAATTTCTTTATAAAGTTCTGTGAATGCATTAAACTCAATAAAGTAATCAGAACATTTTCTGAGAAATTCAGAATTCATTCTATAGGGTGATATCTTTTTTTTTTCCTGTGCTCAATGGTTCATAATAAATGAATAAACCAAATTTCAAGATTCCTGCTCAGCAGGAATATCCTGTCACCCAGCCAGTGACCTGTTGCAACATCTATTATTAGATGCACTATTTAATTAGGATACACACTCAGGAGATCTGCTTAATCAGGATGTCTCCCAGTGAACACATTTAAGTCCAGCAACACTCATTGACAATGACTTTCATAATGGGGACAGTAACTTTCCTTAATTGGGATGCCTTAGGGTGAGTTAGTGTGTTAACCTGAGTCTTGTAGTACTTCTGTCTTCTCTGACAACAGCTTTCAGATTTTCTCAAGCTATGACAGAAAACACATGAAATATGTATCTACTGCCTCCTCCTAACTCCATCCGTGCAATAATACCAGAAATAACAGAGCTAAGGAGTGTGGGTACGAACCCCTTCCAAACCAAGTTACAAAATGAATTTTCAGTTAATATTATAAATTCCAAAGAATAACATCAGGGAAAAATCACATTCAAAATTAATAACCCAACTTCATGGAAAAGTTTTCGTATAGACCTCAAAACTAATTTTCTGCAAGGGAAAAAGAATCTTCCTACTTGCATTGTGAAGGCTTCTGTCAAACACAGCATGTGTTGTTTCATTTGTGCCATAATTCGAGGTACCTACTACAGGCTTGTGGAACCAACAACGAGGTTATCTTAACAAGGAGGGTAACACTGAAACATCATAAATAAATAAAATAAGTGAAACATCCTCTTTGAATAAGTTTCTGCACAAGGAGTGAAAAAAAACCCCAAAACTGTAGGAAAAAGATTATCCAAATTGCTCAGTTGTCGAAGGGAAAAAAACACGCACACACCATTTGCAGGGCACAAATGGCAAGCAGATGCCCAGCTCTTCAACTCTTTTAAATTTCCAGTAGAGACACAGTCAATGTGTGTGTACAAACTAAACTTTAATAGGCTTGTTGGGCCCAACAATTCAATAAGCTGCTTGTGCCTGGCTGAACATTTTGTCCAGTAATACCAATGTAAAAAGTGTTACAAAAAGACCAATGTGAACAGTAGTTCAGCTCATCGGGTTTCTGCATCTGAAAGTTGGGCTAATTTGGGCTCCATGGTAAGAGCTGATATGAGAATTACAACTCCAATCAGAGAGGCCCTATTCTACATGTTATCGATCACTCACCTGCCAAAGAATATAAAGGTACTAAGAAATTGCTAAACACCCTAGAAGTCTGGCCCATCTTTTTAAAAAGGCTACTTCTTTTATAGTAAAAGTCACGCATCATAAATGTTAATGGTATCCTTCAATTTGTATTTCTTAAAGGATTTGCACTTTAGGAAACATTACTGTAACATAACAAGATCATTTGAACAAAGGTTTGCTGCAGATATTTCATATCTTTGCTTTTGACTAGATTAATTATTTCTTATATATTATTTATAAATGCTATAACAGCAGTTAGTTGATCACTATTGCAAAGATGAGGCCAAAAGACTGTTGTTTGACAATTTATTAGCTCTGTCTCAAATGCAGCATAATTCAAACCAGAACATGTGAACTCAGAGCCCTTTTACTTTCCTTACCCAGAGAGAATTTTCTTGTGAAGTTTGAAATACTAATTTGAAATTAGTAGTGACCTTTCTTTCAAGTTTTGCCTCATCTGCTCATAGCTCTGTCATTACTCAAAACCTTTCAACACCTGGAAAAGAACATTCTTTGGATTTCTGATGGTAATTTGATATACTCACTTCCCTAAAACCACTTTTGTCAGTTTAAACTGTGCGCTGTCAGCAGCTTTATATCTGAAGGTCTTGCATTGTGTATATTTCACAAAAAAATAAATAAAATATGTATTTAATGTTGGCAACCCAATGCAGCAGGTCTCTGACTATCAGGGCACTCACACTGATCGTGATCATTAGGGGGAGCTTCTGAGTCCCCCTGTAGTTTTATTGACCCATCTTGCTTCTGCAATGAAATCTTTAGTCTAGTTCACACCGGAAAATTATGAAATTCCAAGGCTATACTGTGTGTATTTGCATTTAACTACAGAGAGAGAAAGACAGGAAAAAAGCACTGTCTCTTTTTCTATTCTGCCAACACCTGGGAATATATACTCCATTTTAGAAGAAAGGGAAATACTGAGCATGACCAATCATCTGATTTTATTAGAGATTTTTTTCTTATGCATAACCATCATAATTCAGAAGGCTTTGTCCTGCCATCCAGTTTTGCTTAACTATTCTAGGACTAATCTTGGTTTAACTGCCTTTTCTGTAGTTCTTCGCAGATCCACTCCCTTTCCATTGAAATCCTATTAAAATTATTTGACTAAATTTTCTCATTAAAATTAATTACAATCATTAGATATTTCATTCAAAGATATTTTTCAAGAGTATTTTTGCTAAATTTACTAAAAAACAGTTTCACTGAATGTCCACTAGTTCTTTTATTATAAGCTTAAACCAAGGAGAAGAGTTTTCCAATCTCAGCTGAACCCATCATGGTTTTTAACTATTTCTATGATCTCAGTCTTTACTAAATTAAATTATCTAAATCCCTTTAATCTGCCTTCATTTAGAAGGCTGGCCTAGCCTTTTACCATCCTATCCACACTTCTTTGGTCATCTCAAGTCCAGTCCTATTTATTTTGAAATAACTCTGCTTAGCTCTTGCTTACTGTAAGGCATAAGTGCAATATTTATTCAGTTTAGTGTTAAGTGAATTTGTTCTGGTTCTGACAGAACTGTTCAAGAATTAGCCGGTCAGCAAGCCGATAGCCTCTTCATTTGCTCCTCGCCTTGCTGCCTGCAAGCTCTGTATTTTTAAAATGTTCAAGTTCTACCAGAAACCCCCACTGGCAGCAGGTAGCGTGTTTTGCTGTATATCAGGCACAGGTTGATGTCGACCAGCGTAGGCTGCAGCTAGATAAATAAACAACACACTCTGCACAAATACTGTACTGAAAACAAGTCTTGAGAAAATTATGTGTCAATTAATTTGCTTAAGAAATATGACATTCACCAAAACATAAATACCTAATTTAGCAAATACTATTTGCTGGCCCCTGCACTATCAAGCATTTCAACCTTATCGGCCACGTTTAGCTAACTCTGGATTAAACTCATTAAGCTATTTACTGTGGACCACAGATTCTTTCCTTCTTGAGTGCCAAGTAAACCCACGTTCCAAAATTTTCCCACCGTGTTTGAGCTCCATTTTGCTGCAAGGCTTACAGCTTAGAGTGACAGCTCTGTCCCAGTGTTAGGTATCAGACTGCAGCTCATGTATTGAACCCCAGTGCCACTGGTTCCACGAGCTGACGCTGGGGAATCTGCACTCGCCCAACATCTGGTGCAACTTGCTTTCTCCCCAGCCCTGGTTCAGGCCCGATCCAAGTGTCACAACCCCCAGCAACAGAGCACTGCATCATCTCATGGCTCTTGCCCACTCCCTCCTTCTGTTTGGGACAGGAGGTTGAGTAATAAACACCCAAGAGCTTTTCTTCTACCTTGCTGCTCCTGGGATGACTCTGGGATGACCCATGAATGGGTCTGTAGATTGTAAACTAACTCACATACTGTAATGTTATTTGGTTGCCTGCTTATTTTTTCACTTCTACTCGTTTTATAAAGCCTCTCTTTCCATGTTGAGTACCACTTTAAGGTCACCAACAAGGCCGTCATGATAGCTCCTGTTGATCAGAAAAGATCCAAGGCCGAAAGCCATAATTTCTCACAGGAGGTCAGAGTTTAGAGCTGGTTGAGAAAAACTACTCTGTATCCACACATTAGAGAAGAAGAAAGCAAGCAGCTGTGTTATGTGCCTTGATTAAACTGCCTCTTTATTCATCACCAATTCTATCAGCCTCAGTTGAAGAAACATTACCAACAGGCAATTTTTAAAAAGAAAAAAGAAACAAAATCTGCAGTCTTTATGTGCACATATTCAAGTGCCATCTCCAAGAAGAACATCTATTCAAACAATTTGAGCTAGAAATATGCTGCTCATTGACAATCCAAGATAACCAAGGGCTTATTGATCTCTCTCCTCCTCCTTCTCCTCCACTAAGAGAAAGAAAGAATGATAAAGAGCTGCTGTTGAGATAAAATGCACCATACTTAGCATCAAGTATAATGCATAAAAATAAAAAGTTTAGGATTAGCTCAGTTACTGTCAGCACAGTATTTGTGAATGACTTTTTTTTTTTTTTCCAGCCCTACCTTTGCCCCCTAAATTCTACAATAGACGGAAAGAAAGCAATGGTAATATCAAATATGTACATCCTGGGAATGCAAAGCTGCACAGAATCCTGCGTGATTGTAGAAGCATATCCACATAAGCAGTCGCTGTTACTTGTTCACTTGAGGTCTGAGCTGGCTGGATATAGGCCACTTCCAGTCCAAACACTACAGAACCATGTTAACTGGTTTATTATTTTAGGATTAACACTGTGATAGCACGTGCTGCTGGCTTGCACTCAGCTGTCTGAGAGCACAGATGGAACAGGAGCACAACTGTCCAAACCTGTACATGTAAACATGTCCTGAATGTCACTACAGATCTCCATTTGAGGAGCTAGGATAGGAACTCCATGGGATATGCATAATGAATCTGATTCTCCCTTCACTAACATTCATATAGGAAATAATGTCACAAATGATAACGAATTGCACCCATGATCATAGATATTAAGTGCAATGACAACCTGGCTTAGCAGCATCTGTAAAATATATCCATTGTCCCCACTGTTCCAGTCTTCAGTTGTTCTCTTTGCCAGCTTCTGGTGTTTTTTCCTTCCATTCTAGTACAGTCAGGATGGATTCTGATGACAAAATACGTGGCCAAATGCTATAGTTTATGCCTGGACAGTTAATGTCTGGCAGGACATTAAAGCAGCACTTCATGGTTCCAGTTGTCCTGAATATAAATTAAATCACTAGAAAGCAATTATATTACTTATATCTTGTCAAGTCATATTGATATCATAGAATCATAGAATGGTTAGAGTTCAAAGGGACCCTAAAGATCATCTAGTTCCCACCCCCCTGCTATGGGCAGGAACACCTCCCACTAGACCAGGTTGCTCAAAGCTCCATCCAGCCTGGCCTTGAACACTTCCAGGGATGGGGCATCCACAACTTCCCTGGGCAACCTGTGCCAGTGCCTCACCATCCTCATAGTGAAAAATTTCTCCCTGTTATCTAGTCTGAATCTACCCTCTTCCAGTTTGAAGCCATTACCCCTCGTCCTATCACTACACTCCCTGACAAAGAGCCCCTCCCCGTCTTTCCTGTAGGCCCCCTTTAGGTGCCAGAAGGCCACTAAAAGGTCTCCCCGGAGCCTTCTCTTCTCCAGGCTGAACAACCCCAACTCTCTCAGCCTGTCTTCATAGGAGAGGTGCTCCAGCCCTCTGATCATCTTTGTGGCCCTCCTCTGGACACGCTCCAACAGGTCCATGTCCTTCTTATGTTGGGGGCCACAGAGCTGGACACAGTACTCCAGGTGGGCTCTCACCAGAGCAGAGTAGAGGGGCAGAATCACATCCCTTGACCTGCTGACCTTGCTTCTTTTGATGCAGCCCAGGATATGGTTGGCTTTCTGGGCTGTGAGCGCACATTGACAGCTCATGTTGAGTTTCTCATCAACCAACACCCCCAAATCCTTCTCAGCAGGCTGCTCTCAATCCATTCTCTGACCAGCCTGTATTTGAGCTTGTGCAGAGGTTCCCCATGTTGTGGCCCCATCTGACAGGGTACTGAGGTTGTTCTGGATGAAAACAGCATTCTGAGCTCTTACTGGTAACTGGGGAGTGCGTTGCAGTTAATCAGCATATTCCAGGAAGAAATCAGTATCTTAGGACATCAATAACTAATTCATTGTCCTTCCTAACTGACTATGTTTGCTTCCATGGATGTTTGATCAATAAAGCCCACACAAGTAAAAATGAATAGGACTGGATGCTTTTGAAAATGTTTAGTGTCTAGCTGGGTGAAACTACAAGAGAAGCGGTGGAGTTTTAAAATCATAATATTTTCGCCTCTGTGATGTTTTCCACATGACTTAGGTTTTGTGAATGACTGCACATATGTAATTCCATCACACTGAAAAAGTAAAATACATCCTCCTTATTCTTAGCTGTGCACCGCATCAGTTAAAATATGCCTCTTCCCAGGACTTCTTGTAGATTCTTCCATGGATTTCCTAATTCCTATTAAATTTTATACATCCAGAGAGAAAAAGAAGAAACAGCTGTCTGATCATCCAATGCATCTTATTCCCAAGGTGTGTTCTTTATGGAATACCTCCTAGCATTTTACTTACTCTAACCATAATGGCAGGATCTAATCTGCATTTTGGTGTCTCAAGTGGAATTTATTTTTAACCTAAACCAGAAGCATGGAGAAAACATTTACTTCCTTCTTACCTCTGCAGGAACTTCAACCCTATAGATGCCATGGTTAGAGGTGTCATAGTTCACTGCTGCCTAGAGCTCCACTTCTGCTTATGCCTAGTGCTGTCTCACCCTCGGCAGGCTTAAACAGCTCAGCATCTATGTCAAAGAAAAACCCAATTAAAATCAAACTTGAGTTCTGATTCCCATTAAAGTCCCTCAAAGGGTTTGAACCATAAGTCTAACAGGCTTTCTACAAAATATAGTTCCAGCTGTCACTTTCAAAGGTGACATGGTTCAGTGAATAGTCTACCACTTTTTCCATAAAATAGGCAACAAGCGAGACACTGATATTCCATGGCTACTTCAACCTTCATCTCCTGTCAGGCGGACAAAGGACAGTTTTCCAACCACCAGCCTGTGAATTGAAGAGTGCCCACACCTGCTAACGTGTTAAGGGCAACAATTCTACTCTGGTCTTGCTAAAAAGACTGAAAAATTCAGTGATGAGAACAAAAAGAAATAAGGCCCAACAGAAGTTTTCAGAAACTGCTGCTTTACTACGCATCAAGAAAGACAAAAACCTCAGCAGTGAAGAGGGACTTTTTTTCATTTTATTTTTTTGAAGCTGCAGAAAGAAGATAGACATACTTTTCTTTTATAGGTGTATAATGACCCCAGTTTAAGAGATTGTAGAAGAGCTCTGGAAGTGATGATCCACTTGTTACAACAGAGCTCTGTTTGTACTCAGTGAAGGAGGATTCAGTAAAGGAGCCCTAAAAGTGCATGCTTTATTTAGACAGCCTACAAGATCAGAACATTTTTCTTTCGTGTCCGATCATTCTCCTCTTTCAGCAGCCAGTGTCGGATGTTTTCTAATATGAAAAAGGTTTATATCACTTTTTTTTCATTCAGTTCCTATTCTGAGCTATAATTCATTGACTTTAAAGAAAATCTTGAACTTATTCCTAGTGCCTGGTATTATCTCTTGCACAGTATACCTTACATCACCCAGAAGTTTCTAATTCAAACCCATACCTTTAAGATGAACTGGTAAATTCCATTTTCTTTTGTTTTCTGCTTAGTTTCTGAATTCCCAGGTGCAGAGATCATCTTTTTGTTCAACAGCTACCACATCACTTGCGCTCTAAAGCATTCAGCTAGAAAAATCTCCAGACTTGGCTGACTGTTCAGCAGCAGAACTATCTGACATCATTTGCTGAACTTTTCTTATCTTAGATAATGCTACTGATAAACAAAATTTTTCTCCCTGATATTGTCCAGCATCAGTTTTAGCTACTGAATATTGTAATATCTTTTGTTCTACAAAGGATATCTTCTCTTCCTGAGAAGAGACACACAGACTAGTTCAAATCACCTGATCAAAAGAGGTGATTATCCCACTGTACTCAGCGCTGGTGTGGCCTCACCTTGAATACTGTGTGCAGTTCTACGCCCCGCAATTTAAGAAGGAAGAAGGTCCTTGAATGAGTCCAGAGGCGGGCATCAAAACTGGTGAAAGGGCTGGAAGGCATGTCCTATGAGGAGCAGCTAAGGACTTTGGGTTTGTCTAGTTTGGAGAAAAGGAGGCTGAGGGGTGACCTTATTGCTCTCTGCAGGTTCCTGAGGAGGGGAAGTGGAGAGGGAGGTGCTTCTCCCTGGTATCCAGTGATAGGTTGCATGGGAAAGGTTGAAAACTGCACGAGGAGAGGTTTAGACAGGACATTAGGAAGTATTTCTTTACTGAGAGGGTGGTCAAACACTGGAACAGGCTTCCTGGAGAGGTGGTCAATGCCCCATGCCTGTCAGCATTTAAGAGGCATTTGGACAATGCCCTTGATAACATGCTTTAACTTTTGGTCATCCCTGAATTAGTCCAGCAGTTGGACTAGATGATCATTGTAGGTCCCTTCACACTGAAATAGTCTATTTTGTTCTATTCTATTCTATTCTATTCTATAGTTATAATCTAGACAAGTGGTCCGTGCGGTGGGTGGGAACTGGCTGACTGGTCGCACCCAAAGGGTGGTGGCAAATAGCTCATTTTCAAACTGGCAATCGGTCACAAGTGGTGTCCCCCAGGGATCGATACTGGGCCCAATGATATTTAATATCTTCATAAGTGATCTGGATGATGGCATCAAGTGTACCCTGATGAAGTTTGCTGACGACACCAAACTGAGTGGAGAAGTGGACACTTTGGAAGGGAGAGCCAACCTGCAGGAAGACCTGGATAGGCTGGAAGAGTGGGCTAACAAGAACCTTATGAAGTTCAACAAGGACAAGTGTGAGGTCTTGCACCTGGGAAAACATAATCCAGGAGTGCAGCACAGGCTGGGATCTACCTGGCTGGGGAAAAGCTCTGTGGAAAGGGACTTGGGGGTCCTGGTGGACAACAAGCTTAATATGAGTGAACAGTGTGCCGCTGCGGCAAAGAAAACCAACAGGATACCGGGTTGCATCAACAAGGGCATCACCAGCAGAGATAAAGAAGTCATTATCCCACTCTATTCCAGGTGTGGCCTGACAAGCGCTGAGTACTGTGTTCTGTTTTGGTCCCCGCTACACAAAAAAGATGTGGACAGGCTGGAGAGGGTCCAGAGAAGGGCCACAAAGATGATCAAAGGACTGAGAGGCCTGCCATATCAGGAAAGGCCAAGACAACTGGTTTTGTTCAACCTTGAGAAAAGAAGCCTTAGGGGAGACCTTATCACCATGTTCCAGTATTTAAAGGGTGGCCACAAAGAAGATAGAGATCCCTTTTTTACAAGGAGTCACATGGAAAAGACAAGGGGTAATGGGTACAAGCTATTCCTGGGGAGAGTCCGATTGGACATAAGGGGAAAATTTTTCACAATGAAAACAATCAGCCATTGGAATAACCGCCCCAGGGAAGTGGTGGATTCCCCATCATTGGACAATTTTAAGACTCAGCTGGACAGGTTGCTGGGCCATCTTTTCTAGACCATGCTTTTGCCGACGAAGGTTGGAACAGATGATCCTTGAAGTCCCTTCCAACCTGGGATTCTATGATTCTATGACTGTACTCTATTCTACTTTATTCTATTCTACTTTATTCTATTCTATTCTGTTCTATTCTGTTCTGTTCTGTTCTATTCTGTTCTGTTCTAATATCTCTTTGCTGTTCTAATTAATACTTCATTTATATACTTAATGATATCTTTAGCCCACCTAGCCAAAGCACATTATTGGACACTCTTCATGTATTGCCCTGCATTTAAATGTCTTCAAATTCATGCGGCTTGAGTGCATCCATCTTGTTTATAGGTACGACTTGTTCTGGACATTCTAGCATTAATTTTATTTTACCACTTCATTATCCTTTCCATTGCCTATAAACCTGAACATCTTCCCACCCAACAAGCCCTGCCCCCTCTCCCCCCTCCCCTCCCGCACCGTCTCAAATTTTTACTTTTGTACATGGAAAATACATCTCTGCTTCTGGCCAAATGATGCATGTGGCCATTTTAACAAGTTTTCACCAGATTATTCACTGAATGAGTTAAGCAGGTTATAGTGCTTCCAGTTATACACTGTAGATCTTCCATAATGTCTGAGTTTACATAACAGTGTAAGGCTTATATCTCCAAACTGAATCACCTTCCAGAAGACACCGAATCTTTCCCAGACTTCACAGGCCACCTGAACAGATTAGCCTTTCACCTTGCCAAAGTAAGGTGATGAAGGTTAGATCACAGGATTCTCGTTTCCTCATCCTACCTCAACGTGCAGTATATTCCATATGACAAAACACCTGTAGAGTAGTATCACAGTTTTGTGGTACAGCCTTCAGTCTTGTTTCTGCAGAGCTAGCTGAGAAAGCAGCTAGGATTCATCTGCAAGAGACCCATATTGAGACGCAGAAGACAATAACAAGCATATAAACAACTAAAACCCTAAATTAGCTGACAGCTTAATGTCTTACCAGACCCTTACCCATTTTTGTGCAATTTATAAACCAGACAGATTTTCTCAGTATGTTGTCTGACTTGAAAAACTTTTTAAATTCATCATGTGGGAATTAAAAGTCCAAGTTCGAAACTTGGTTACTATTTTTGAAGAATGGTCTTGCAATATCTACATACAATATTTGCAAATGTCTGTACCATGTGTATGTGCTTACATGCGCAAACACACACAGAGAAAAGTAAAGTTTCTGTGGATTTCACAATTAAGATTAAGCACTCACAATTGGGGGTCTGAGGTCACGTCCTATAAATCTTTTATATGCAGATTATTAACCTGATCAAAATAATGTCAGCATTGCAGAAAACAGCTTTGATTATTTCATCAAGTGAAAACTGTTAAATTAGATTTAGGAAGACAGATCACAAAATCAGGTTGCCTGACGAGTTCTACCCATTCCAGATTCCTGTTTTAACTCATTAATACTGTTCTACTCATTCTGCAGAACCACAAGTGTTACTTAAGTGCTGTTCAAGAGCCACAAGTATGCATATACAGGAGATGATTGCATTTGTATAGGTCCTACAAACATGTCTGCCGTACAAGAGTATTTCTTCAACCACGCGAAATATGAAAGACATAGAAACTAAGCATTTGTTAAACAAATACTCTTTTTTTTGCTCATGTGGAAGAGGATTGAAAGAGAGGTTGAAAATTCCTAAAACACTTTCTCAACAGCTTCCTAGCCTTGCTCATCACAGCAATTCTGACTGGGGATGTATAGCATCTTATAGTTCTTCTTGAGGCTGAGAAGACATCAATGGGAGTTGATGATGCTGAGTGATCCACCAGCACCTTAACTAATTGTATACTGCAGTGCAGATCTCTAAAGTCTGGTCTAATTACATAAAGTAATATGAAAAGACTGTAAATGAAAGTAAAAATAATTGTAAATATTAATCATTTGATGTTATACAGACTAATATATACTGTTTACATTAAAAGCTCATGTTACACATTACAAAACATAAAAACATAACAAGATGTGCATTTCCACTTGTCATATACATGATTTTTTTTTTTAATAGAGTAACAGTGCATTTTTGTACAATACACATTGCATTTTTACATTTCAGTTGTGCACCTTGTCACAATTTATCATACCTCTTGATGCTTTTTTTGTTTTTAAATCAATTTAAATATTTCTTCCTTGCATTAATAGCATTTTATGTTGGAAAATCTGTAGATATTTCAATTTTCATCACCTTTTATTCCCCTTCTTTAATCCTTATACATGGAAAGATTTATTGGCCTGGAGGAACATTGTTCTATTAAAGATATTTAACAGATACCACTCCTTTGGTCTGAAGTGCACAGTTCAGATTGTTATTTAGTCCAAATAATTTCTATTATAATCATTTTGCTTCGAGACTTTAAAGAAAACAAGTTTATATGCTGCCAATGTTCATTTACTATCTTTACTTTAGGCACTCAAAAAAAAAAATCCATTTCAACCTTAATTCCCTCTAAAGAAAAGAGAACCAAACATTCAAGGGTACACTCACGTAGAGAATTTAAGTGTACATGAGATGCATACAGAGAGAGAAAGACAGAGAGAACAATTTGTTTCTCGGTGGTTCATTCCTTTCTCAGAACACATTTTTCCTCTTTGACATCCAATTTTTTGGAGGGCTTTTCGATAACAGAGATGTTCTTAAATTGACAATCTCACCTGGCATGTGAGAATGGGGTAGGGGGAAAGAGTGAAAGGAAAGAGGTATCTAAATATGACAAATATGCCATATAACAATAACTCCAAATGGCTGTGTCTCAAACAAGTATGTCATCTGGTCTCCATGCACAAAAAGTCCTTTTCTCGATTCCTGTCTGTATCACTAAGGTCCTGGTAACACTGCTACAAACTCCTCACCTCCAATACAGAAGGTTATTATAGGTATACTAATATCACTAGGGTGGCCACTTCCAGTCATCCAGAAAGGCTTGTTGAAGAATCAGTGAACAATGTTCCAGATTTATCACAGGTGAAAAGGCAAGGGCAACTGTAGGCGAGGTGGCTAGCCTCATCTTTTCTGTCACTTAGAGCAAGAGCCACACTATCTTACATCGTCTTAGTTTGAATTATAGAGATTTTAGGCACTTAAGAGACTCAAGAACAAACCAAGAAAACCAGTTGTCCTGCACTTATACATGAAGTATTAGAAGTGCATAGACACACTCTAGAGAGCTCAAAACTCCTTCCATATCTAGAATTATACGTCTGTGCATGCTCAGCAGTGAGAGATTCCTGCTTCAGGTCTGCTTAAGGATCCCCTGGTCACCTTAAAGCAGTAGTAAGTCCACCTTCAAAGTCTGCTTTGGCTGGCATGCTCTGAACTGATCACAACAGTATCAAGTGAAACATAAAACAGTCATTTAATTCCAGTATTTCTTCCATGTGACAGCTGAGCAGCTAACACACAGGTTGGTACTCTGAGAAGGTTGGCGATCTCAAAAGCTGTCCTAGCAGTAATCGAGAGCTCCGTTGATTCTTAGATATCCTAGCTAATCTCCTTTGACTCTATATTTCATTCTTTACCTTTTTGTATGTTTATATGATTTTGCTGGTTTCCTATCAGAAAAAGAGACAATTTCTGCTATTTAGAGAGGGGTTTTTTTCCATCTTCTTTATGAACAGAAATTAAGAAAGGAAACAATATGAAGAAATAGAATTATTTTGTTTAAATGCTTTACATAGAATTTAGCCATCCAAACATAGACATCCAGAGCTGGTTTAGGTCCCGGAAGTGCCTAGTCTCCCATGGACCCAGCAGCACCTGAGGTACTGACTCTGCCCTGGCACGTGTGGCATGGGAGCAACAGGAGACCCATGCCTTTTGGGACCTGCCACTAGAGGAAAAATGACCTCCCCAAAAGTACCTATACATCAGTAAATGTCTTTTCTCCAGCTGCTGAATTCTGCCCTTTTTCTCATAACATAAAAACATTGCACAAAATATAAAATTGTAACATAACAGATAAAAAAGCCATGTATCAATGTAATTTCTGTTGAGGTTATTACCATATGCATCATTAGCAAAATAAAAGTTTTATTATATCAACAATTTTTTCAGTATCTATAAAGCTCTATTGTCTGGGGGAGGAAGGGCGGATGGGATGACAACAACAACTGTTACCATCACAAATAAAACGCATTCCCATTTTTCAAGTTACATTAATGAAAAATAATTTTCAGTCTTTACTCTTCCTTCCCGAGGTAATAGTTTCAGGTTCTTCACCACAGTGGTAGCTATCCATGGCCCTTTCCTGATTTTTTTTTAGCATCTTTCCAGTTCTGAAGTGCCCAGCACTGTAGCTTTTTTTTCAGTTGCAGTGTTAGCAGCTCTCAGAAAGGGGCATTATCACCTTCTGTTCTAGCTGTGATGCCTCTAAATATGCTGCAGTTCTAAACTGCTTTGACTTTTTGCTGCCATATTTCACAACAAACTTATATCTAATTGTCTATTATTGCCCATAGGTCTGTTTTTCAACATTATTGATTTCCATCAATCTTCTTCCTGTTGAAGGTGTTTGGGATTATTTTTCCCCAGATATAATCAATCTTCCTTCCTGCCCATTCTTTAAATCTTCTCTAGGAACCTGCCAGAACAGTTCTGTGAAGCACTCTCTCAGTGGTTTTACATGAAAAAGCCCACATTATAAATGCATAATTACTGGGTTTTTTCATTCTTTCCTGGAAAAATAAATATTATTTGCTCTAGTAAGGAACAGAAAATCATTATTCAGAGGGTTAGAGCAGGGTTACAAAGCCACTTGCAGCCAATGACACCTTTCTGAATTTCAACAAAAACAGTGGGATTGCTCCAGTAATTTACCCACCAAGACGAGCTCAGGCTCAGGGTGAACGGAGGAGTTCAGCCCACATAGAACATGCACCATGACATTGTCCTTCTCACCAGGTCACGTCAGGCACAGCATTAAGTTAGCAAGAAGTTAAGAAAAGCACACCAGAGACCCACAGGTTTCTGAAGTAACAGCAGGGAATCGGGAGACCAACTGCCGAGGACTAACAGTCCCTTCATCTCTGGCACCCTCCTATTTAGAAATTCAGAAGTTATACAGAATCCTATCTAACATCGGTAAATACAGAAGACTTTAGCCTTCACATATTCATTTCCATGAAGACCAAATGTAATTGTAATGTGTAACCAGTCACCCTTTTACTGTTGCAAAACGGTTTTTGAGCATTCATTTAGTTTTGGGCTATGAAAACCTCACATTTTGGAGGCATGCATTACTATAAAATAAGAAAAAAGCCCTATAATCAACGTAGTCTAAGAAACAGATTTTCTGGTCAATTTTTTAGAGCCATTTCTTGATCTGGTGATAGTATTAACCAATATAATACACTGACAAAGCTCTATGGCGCAAGAATTTTGTTCTATTTCAAATCTTATTTTATAACTTCTCTACTAATGTAATTTGAACAAACAGAATAATTCTTTCTCCTTTATTTACTTGCTATTTTCTTACTGAACTTGGTGAGAAGAAATTATTTTTTAGTAAAAAAGGTTTAAAATTTTCTATAGAAAACCATATATCATATGTCAAATTTTGGTTTAGAGTGCAGGCCAAAATTTATCTGAAGTAGAGTTTCTCCACAGATTTCCACTGCAAGGCCCATGTTGTGATTCAGGTCATTCTGAGGCTTCAGTCGTGAATGCAGAATATGCCACCATTTTCACCAGTCAGGTTCTAGTCAAAACAAGACAATGAAAGTCTGTATCTTCTGAAAAAAGGGCACTGAATATTTTTTAATAACAGT
The DNA here is from genome assembly GCA_008711295.1 of Anarhynchus alexandrinus. Lineage (NCBI taxonomy): Eukaryota > Metazoa > Chordata > Aves > Charadriiformes > Charadriidae > Anarhynchus > Anarhynchus alexandrinus. The sequence goes on along the minus strand of VUYV01000033.1, from coordinate 3,750,136 downwards.
GTCTCAACAGCAGCAAGACATTAATTTTGAATGTCATCAGCTGTTCATTTTGAAAAGCCCCTCTATGAAGAAACTCTTCAGTCAACTTTTTATTATCATTTTTCCTTCTCCACAAGACAAGATAGTATCTCTGAAAAATCCATCAGACTTTCTCCCTCTTCCCTTTGGAGGACTTTCTTAATATGTTTTGCTAAAACCCCTATGAAATAATCTGTTGATTATCAACGCTAATCTGCTGAGTAGAAAGGATTATCTAGCTATATATTAACTAAAATGAAACAACTGAAATGCACAAAGAGTGCTTTATATTCCTCTACTTTCATTATCATCATTTACTTCCCTCCAATCCAGCCATCATTTATTATAATTAATACCCTGTTTCCATTTACTATGAAGTCTTGGGACAGGGACAATCTCTGTTTATCAATACAGTGAGTAACATGTGAGGATCCCAAATTTGACTGAAACCTTTGGGCATTATTAAGAGTAAAAGAGAATTAAAACTGTCTCATGGTATTAAGATACAAAAAGACAGGATTGTGGTCTTACGAAGCAACCCAAGAAAACAAGCAGTTTGATTGACTCATGAAGGTTTTAAGAATGTAAGCACAAAGATCTTCCTCGGTTTTGGATGATGCAGAAGTGGCTCAGAACAGACTGGGAGAACAAAACTGGCAAGTTACAATGCACTTCCCTTCCCTTCCCAGATAAACCCCATCTTCTCTCTATTTTTTATAAGCAGTACACTTCATACCTGAATTAACTTTGTTAACATGAAATGTGAGATCCCTGAGCACACTTGGAAACTCAAGCCATAAACACTTCAACCAAGTGTGCATCCTAAATACCCTACAACAGAACTCAGAAAAGCAGCAATAGCATTTGCTACTCTTTGTCTTAATGTGTGTTTTATGCATTTTTAAGAGTCTTTCTACCTCACAGTCTGTGCTCCCCATTTTTTTTTTGTTTTAGCTATGCTACAGATTCTCCCACCTGTGCTATCAGTGCTCTCTAGTACAGAAGCAGAAGGAGCATGACTGTTTCTCACCTCAAGACGACAACTGCGCCAGGCAAACTTTAGAATGCAAACCAAACCATCATGACACTAAAGCCAAAGGAGTTAGAGCAGTGTGAAAAAACAGTCTCATAGTAAAACTTCAGGCTTGGAATGTACACATCATTTGGTTATTTATGGAATTGGGACACAGAGAAATTACAATCAGATACACTGGCACATTAATGCAAAGAATATTTGTCACTGCCCTGCAACAGGTACTCACACACATGTTCCAGAGACACGTTGCATCACATTTAGGGCAGCAGCATGTGTCCAGCCTGTTACTGTAATATTATAAATTATGTGCTAAATTTATGTCCCCTCATAATTTGTTCATGTGCCTTTATCCAAAGTGACATCTTCTAAATGATGAAATTATGAAAATGGGGATACTTGCTGGAGAGCTTGCAACTCTCCCAGAGGAATATCATCATTCAAGTCTTGAAAAGCACAATTAAGAAACTTGGACAGATCTGCAGGCAGAGCTGGGAGATTTTCAGTAGTAACCTTAGGAAAGTTTAGCAGATGTTTTCGGTTTCCAAGTACAGCCCAAGAATAATGTCCATCATTCTGGGAAAATGGCTACTGGGTCACATCAACATCTTGCAGCTTTAAATAGCTTATTATTGATGAAACAGAGTCACTACTCTGCATCAGAAAAGCAGTCCTGTTATAACTAGTCTTCAAAAAAGAAACTCCACAGAAAAAAAAAAAGTAATGACTGACACATAAAGGACCTCTGGAAACTGATTTTCAGATGTGCTTAGTTCTACCACTCCCAAAGACTTAATTTGAAAATTCAGGTGCTCAGAAGAGCTGAAAATCAGTCCTGCAAACCACATTCAAAGATCCCAAACTGCTCTAAAAATGTTATGACTAGATTGGAAAAATCATATGAAGGTACAATCTCATTACTCACAGTTCAGCCTCTTCCTACACTAGAAAAGAGGAAATTTATGTAACTGGGACTGGGGACTGATGGGCTCTGCTGCTGGCTAAGCAGGACAATTCCTCTTACACAGGCAGACTCACAAACAGTTCAGCGTCAACTTACCACACTTTACACCAGCACTGTGCTGTTCCTGTTCTTTCTCCAAGATGCTTCATTGATCTCTCTCGACATCTTCTGAAACTTGATCAGAACTACACACAACACTTCCTATGGGCTTTTACTAGACTTTTTGATTCCAGCATGACCAGATTTAGTCTCCAAACTTGAAACTAAAGATAAATAATTTATGACAGCTGATAATCTGGTAAAAAAAAAAAAAGGTGAAATATCAGGGTTTATGCAGCTGAAACCCACAAAGCTTTATAGGTATGTGATTTTGCTTTGTTAAGAAAAGGACAAAATTCACTGGCAAAACACACACTTGGATCCAAGCCCAAGAGCCTGTCCGAAATGATGGAGGCATAGGGAGCCTCCCAATCAATTTTGTCTGTCCCACAGGCAACCTTGCCAATAAGAGGACTATGTTGTTACTTTTCAAACTTCGTAAGAGGGGCTCCTTAGCAAGATCTGTTTCTTCATGATTCATGCTTTCTAAATATATTTTAAAACCTCTAATTTAACGTGCCTACCTTCTGCTCTCTCTAGACCTCTCTAGAGGCCATATTGTGTTTTCCACTAAATGGTGACAGGTCTATCGCCTTGAGAATACATTGCTCAAGGTAGTGTTTACCTCGAATAAACAGGAGCCAATTTCTGCATCAGATGAGCTCAGCAGAGCAAAAACCTTTTGTTTCATGAAACCATCAAAAACACAAAGAAAGGCTCTGACAGACATCCTCTAGTAAATCTTGCTGTCAAAGTTTAATTATTATCATATCCACTAGGCTTGTGGTCTCTAAGCTTTTTTGATCGTGCACCCTATCAGTAAAAAATTTTGAAGCACACACCCCAATATATATTTATTTATAAACTATATATGTGTACTACTCTATTATTAAAAATAATATACTCTTGCTATTATTATCAATAATACCATATTAATAATATTATTATTATAAACATACCCAGAAACAAAAAATTTTAAAAGATAAGATAAAGATGAAATAAATATTGTTAAATTTATTTTTTCATTTTATCTGTACTACAAAAAAAGTTTTCTTCCTGCACCCCAGTGGATTGTCTTGCACACCCACTGGGGCATGCAAACCCCACTTTGGAGACCACCCTGCTTCTCTGCCAGATAACATGTGTTTGTGCTATAGTTACACCAATACAGAGATAAAATATAAGTACAATGCGTATTTACCAGCAGTTTATTGATACAACATGATTGTGCCCTAGAGGTGACTGAGACCCAGAAACGCAACCCTTTTTGCTACCCTTATTATAGGTACTCTGTTATACAGCAGCGAGGTTGGGCAGACAGCTGTAGAAAGCAGGGGAGTGCATCCTAAGCAAATCAAAATCAGAGTCACTACTGAACATCTGTTAGCGCCGAAAGGCACTCAGTTGATTGTTCCATGTAGACCTCATTGCCCTTATTTTCATTGTGCTGTGAAGCAGTTTGCGTGGAGCGAGGCCGTATAGGGAGAAAAAACAAACTGTCAAAATGTTCCACTAGCCCTAGGCTTGAATATTTTGTCTGTTCTCCAAAAAGTGCATATAAATCAGGTAATCGAAAATGACAGCAGTATCACCTAAATTTCAGTGTCTAAAAGTTAGATAATAGAATACAAGATAGCCATCCAGGCTGTGCCTATCGTCACTGGGGAGAAACCAGCCCTACCAGAGTGCTGCTCATCGCATCCCATTGCAAATATTTAAGATAAGTAAAATAAAATGGCTTCTGAAGCTGTCTTCATCTGTCCATGCTGTCCATGAGGCAGCTTATGATAACTAACGCCATCACAAATACACGGTGTTTGAACCCTTATAGTAGGGCAGGTGAATACCACCCTGTATCCCTACCTGTTCCACTGCACATGCCGCAAACATGGACTTATACTTGGAAATGCTTGAGATAAAGTTTCCCTAAGTATATGTAATAAGCTTAATTTCTTATGCTACATTCATCTGATATGAACACCAACGAGACAACAAAGACTACTGCAATAACTATGTTACTGTCACCCTGTTTTCATATGGTTTCTTATTATAGCTCTTATTTAATTTGTGGCTGTGGCATTTAGAATACCTTGTACACCAACAATATCAGCACCCAGACAGATGTCTTGTGCATTCACAATGAATCACAGCTTTCTGACCTTTAGACAACAAGGAATAGAAGAATAATTATTCATGTGATTATTTACATTTTGGTAACGTCTACAGGGCCGTACCATTTTACCATAAACTTTGGACACACTATTTGCCCTGTCAACCCTTGATTCAAAAAAAGATGAAAACAAAAACCATGGAGAACGTATACAGCATACAAAAGAGCTACTGGCATAACAACAGCCTTTGGTATGCCAGTCAGGAGGAAGGAGAAAAGTTAGGAGGAGAAAGGTGAAGAGTAAGGAAGGAGGACAATGAGGGAAGGGAAAGAGCCGGAGGAAGGAAGGGACAGGCAGTGAGAATAACAAGATGAGACAGGCCATGAGAATAAATACACAGGCTGCCAAATGAAAACAGTGGTTTCCACTGATGCTCCAGCACGTCTGGAGCAGCCTGTTACCAGCAGTGAACTGCGCGCTCGGTGGGCTGAGATGGTTTCTCTGTACCGTGCAACAAGGATTTTTAGCGATGGGCAAGAAGAGTTCTGGCACTTACAGGTATTGGGCCTGCTTCAGGAAGATGTGCAATGGACCTTTCCTTTTATACCCTCCCAGCACACAGCTGGGTCTCGGACTGCTACTCCTGCTCCTCCCAAGTACTGTATGAACTTTAGGATGACCATGGGCACGACATACACTATTGTAACAAACCAGGTGTCTGGTGACAAAACATGTCCCTTGGGAAACAGGCCTGTTCATTACGCACGTTATCTAAGACGTGTTTTCCTGTTACTGCAAGGGAAAAAATGCCTCCAACTGACACAGACATTCCCAATACCCACCACAACACATCTCTCATTTGACTTCTGCAGTTTCTTTTCCTTGTTTTTTTGGCAACAGAAAAGCTTTATAGTACTATTAACACTGTGAAACTGAAATAAAATCTGTGCCGTGAATGAAACAGCCAAATATTAAAGAACACAAAAATATTTTGTTCTTCTTTGCTTTCTCAGCTTCTGATAGATCTGTAACTCTGCTGCCAGTTCACTGACATGAAAATTGTATTAATTGCAGTAGTCGTGTACCTAAAAGGTCAGGATGCTCAGTTACCTTAGAACTTTAGCAATCAAAGTTCCCTCTTATGCTTTTCCTTTTGTTAAAAATCTCTCTAAACCTCAGAAATATCGTGGTATATTCTCTTTCAACAGGTAGCTCTTCTTTTATATATTGCTTTTGATATATGTTATAAAGCTACACTATTAGGTGCTCTATTTAATAAGTAATTTGGCCAAATCTTGCTGCAGCTCCTCTCCCATTGCTCCAGGAATTTTCTTTTCCATCCCAAGAGAGTGTGTTATCTTCTCCTCCTAAGTCCTTGCTTTAGGTGTTGTGAATTATAAAATCATGGCAGGTTCCACTCCTGAAGTGTCTGCATTCTAGCAATGTAGAAATTAGTTCTCTCACAGGCAAATGTGAGACTTACTACTTTAAAAAGTTTTAAAACTTTCTAGAAGGCACGCGGCCCTACATGTGTTCATGAGAAGTATAATAAATTGCAATACTACAGAAATATTTAAAGGTCCCTTTTTGAAGATAGGATAATCTTAAAACAGATCATCAATTGTTCTTGCTTCAGGGAATTTAAAAACACCATCTGTGTTAAATTTTCTTGTGTCACTTAACACTTTTAGGATATACAGCCAGATGTAACCAAAGGCACCCCGAATGGTAAAACATACACTTGAACTAGATGGGTAACCTTATGCTTAGAGAGCCTCAAATTTGTCACTCGTTGAAACCATTAATAATCAACTCTTCATGTTCTTCAGTAATCCACATCTTTGTAGCTCCTTGTAAGATACTGCAATAAGTATTAAAAAACTGAAAAAGAGAAATCTCTTAGGTTTAGGGCTATATTTTTTTGTCATACCCAATGACAATGACCCAACAACCCAAAAATGTAACCTTTATTCATTGTCCACTTGCCTGCCTTAATAGCTCTCTTGTTTAAAATAGTCTTGGCAATAATAAAAAGAAATAAAAATATATAATGAAAATATATCATGGGAATTGTGGGGTTTGTATTCTCAAATACATTTTAAGAAAGTAAGCAAATAAAAGAAGACTACTGAATTTAACAAACGACAAAAGTTATTTTGGGCTTTCATGAAGACTCTGTATGAAGACACTGTATTTAGGGAAGTCTTCAGTACATACTTCACCTCTGCAATTCTCAGTGCATTTCAGTCTGCATCTTCAAGCAATTTTTTTTTGGAAAGGCTGTCTTCAAAAGAACAGCCACCCTACCAACAGGTGACACAGTGTAAGAACACACATATGGTCTGTGCTTCAGAGAATTTGAGGTATTTTCTTACAAATGTGAGGGCTTTCACCAGTATTTAAATTTTACCACTTAGAAGTTCCCATTTTCAATAACTGTAAGATTACTTTGTTTTGATTTATAGTCTTTTTTGATACCTCAAAGCAAGAGCATCTGTTCAGTATTCTAGAAACTTTATAGTATTTAAAGTATGGGCTGAAACCCTTGCTTTTGCCTCGTATCCTGGGAAAACATCAAGCAACTACAACAGACGCAATTTATCTGTGATTAGTTGCAGTTTCTAAAAGCCTCATACAACTGCAAATATCAGAAAGACCACTATTTCCTATACACAGGGTTTTGCATCTTTTTGCCTTGCTATTCCCCAGTGTAACTAATGAGAATATAAGTATTCTGAGCAGAACCAAGGGCTGATAGCTTCATTTTTTTATGAGCCAAGAAAAGAGACAAAGATCCAAAGTCAAGATGGTTAAGCGTCTCCTAGTCCTACTCAGAAGGTTCCAGATTAATTGCCTCCATAGTCTTAATACTATCAGACCAACCGGGTAACCAGTAATCCAGAAGGAATTAAAAAAAAAGAAAAAAAAGGGGGTGGGAGGTGGGGGTGATGGAAAGGTCCATTTAATACCCACAGACCAGTAATCATCACAAGATGATTTTCTGAATACAGAAAGAAGGTACAAAATTACATATTATTAACCTTCTAACTCTTCTGATTTATGCAAGTAATAGATCAATGGGATCTCCCAGTCATTCAAGAGAGGAGAAGACTCTCATGAATCAGTACACTCTACATACTGATTTCTCTTTGCTAAAAAGCATTCTTCAAATTTAAGTAGATGGAGAGTATTGGGTTTGCGTGGCAAGGTTTTGGTAGCAGCAGGGCTACAGGGGTGGCTTCTGTGAGAAACTGCTAGAAGCTTCCCCCATATCCGACAGACCCAATGCCAGCCAGCTCCAAGACGGACCCACCACTGGCCAAGGCCAAGCCAATCAGCAAGGATGGTAGCACCTCTGTGATAACGTATAAGAAGGGGGAGAAAATTGCTGGGCAAGAACAACTGCAGCCAGAGAGAGGAGTGAGAATATGTGAAAGAAACAACTCTGTAGACACCAAGGTCAGTGAAGAAGGAGGGGCAGGAGGTGCTCCAGGCAGAGATTCCCCTGCAGCCCATGGAGGTTAAAGATGGAGCAGATATCCACCTGCAACCCATGAAGGACCCTACGCCAGGGCAGGTGGATGCACCCAAAGGAGACTGTGACCCCGTGGAGAGCCCAGATTGGAGCAGGCTCCTGCCAGGACCTGTGGAAAGAGGAGCCCACACTGGAGCAGGTTTGCAGGCAGGACTTGTGACCCCGTGGGGGATCCATGCTGGAGCAGTCTGTTCCTGAAGAACTGCATCCCATGGAAAGGACCCAGGCTGAAGCAGTTTGTGAAGAACTGCAGCCTGTGGGAAGGACTGACATTGGAGAAATTCGTGGAGGACTGTCTCCCATGGGAGGGACACACGCTGGAGCAGGGGAAGAGCATGAGGAGTCCTTCCCCTGAGGAGGAAAGAGCTGCAGAGGCAACACGGGATGAACTGACCGCATCCCCCATTCCCGTCCCCTCGTGCTGCTGAGGGGAGAGGAAGTAGAGAAAATCAGGAGTAAAGTTAAACCTGGGAAGAGGGGAGGGGTGGGAGGAAGGTGTTTTTTAAGATTTGGATTTATTTCTCATTATCCTACTCTGATTTGATTGCTGATAAATTAAACTAATTTTTCCCAAGTTGAGTCTGTTTTGCCCTTGTTGGTAATTGCTGAGTGACCTCCCTGTCCTTATCTCGACCTAAAAGATTTTTGTTATATTTTCTCCCCCGTCCAGCTGAGGAGGGAAGTGATAGAGCTGCTTGGTGTCAGGTCAGCAGGTAGGTGGGCACCTGGTGTCCAGCCACGGTCAACCCACCACAGGGCCCAGCAAGTTGAGAATGGAGAACATAAAGATCACTCTCCATAATACTTACTATTACTGTTATGACATGACATTCCCTAAACACATCAGTTACTGGCACTTCAGAATTTCAGATACATTTATAGACAACTCTGATGGTTTAAATATTGTCAGTGTTTAAAAATCAGTATATTAATGTTAACTATCTCAAATTTCCATGTGTTCAAATTCCAGAGCGAGGTTTTGTTCCACACATAAGATCAAAACATATGTGACTTTATGAGGCTCAGATAAGCCTTTGGGCTATCACTGTGCTGTGTGGTGATCCCAGTGGGCCAGACAGATGGGCACCTTGACTGATTTCTGCAGTTGCAGATATGACCTCAGCTTTATACAGTCCAACAGTCTTTCATAACTCTTAAAATTAACTCCCATTAAGACCTGTAATTCTTTAACCATAACATCTTCTCCCATAGTGTTTTTTACAGTTCAGTTTAGCTGTCTCAACAAAGATTTTATACAGTACTTCCATTTGTTCTTTATATCTAAATTGTATAATGGAACTCAAACATTAGGATTTGAAATGTAGAAAAAAAATCACTATTTTCACCATAGTGCAGAATACATCCAACTCTACTTCTTTACTGACATTTTCTAGGGACTGCCATAATAGATTATAAAGCTGTAAATCAGCTGTATATAGCACATCCAGGAAGCAATCTCAGTTTCAATTAAAATTTGTGCATTTCTATCACCAGATACCAACAGGTGCACTATTCCTTTGGCTGACAGAAACGGTCCAAATTCATCACAGTTTGCATTTTCCCAGACTCTCAGCTCCACATTTTCTTTAGCTGCAGTTCATATTCTACAGTCAAAGGAAAATTTGTTCCCAATGATATTGTGTGACAGCTGCTACTCATGGCATCAGTGCATGCACTGACTGTTGTAATCACCACCAACAAAATTAAATGTTACAGAGTGGTACAAAGTTGCAGTGCATGTAGTTGTTCATTTTGTTCAAAAGACAGTATCATTAAAGCCATTGAAATATTGGAATTTGCCGTGTTTTAGCCCTGTAACCTTGCATCCCCTATGATGCAAGGCAGACACCTCAAGAGCAGAAGCTTTATCAGTGGCATGAATACTTCAATCAGTCACAAAATTGTAAATAAATTAATCTCTACAAAGCCACATTAATGTTCCAATAATGTTCATTTTAAAAAATAACTACATATATGTTTTGTAATGTTAGATGCACAACCTTAGTATCTCATAATTCTGCAAAACATGTTTCTTCTACCACATCTATAAAAAATAGCACAATCAGCTACATTGCATTGGTTCTGAAGGTATGAACTGCTCATAGAATTATATATTATATAATGTTAGATGCACAACCTTAGTATCTCATAATTCTGCAAAACATGTTTCTTCTACCACATCTATAAAAAATAGCACAATCAGCTACATTGCATTGGTTCTGAAGGTATGAACTGCTCATAGAATTGCAGAAATGTCTCAGGATGGAGGTTGGCAGAACAAGCAGGTACATTAGAAGAAACCAAGATAGGTTGGGTGAGGCAAAACAGATGATTGACTTCAGAGAGGAACTAAGCGATTTAGCTTGAAAAAAGAGTCTAATAACAAACTTCTCACAAATAAGATATTTCCATTATGTCGCTGATGATGACTGCACCTAATATTCATGCAGTCATCAGGAACACATTCTTTTTTTATTAGATGATCTTTGGGCAAGGTTTGCACGTGCCTATCATACTCTGAGTGCCCATGAAACAGCAGTAATTAATGATGAATCATTTATTCATTGAATTTTGTCTCTTCTTATGCTTGAATACTGACACAATTAGTCTGCAGTTCTTAGACTCATGTTTCAAAACTGGTGTATCCAATTATTTTCCATGAATATTTCTTGATAGGCAGCTTGCACACGAGCTGTTCTTACTGAAAATACCAAAGCATCAGAGTTTCAACAGGCAGATGGAACAGATTATATTCAACAAGCTTTGAAGGAAAATGTTTCCAGTATGGCCCATTTCATTACGTCAGATACCGTAAACCCTCGTGTTGAGTTAGGTCATTCTTGCTGTCACATCAAGAGGTCACATTCCCCAAGAAAGCAATAGGGGATTCTGCACTTTATATCATGTGCCTCAGCAGGATGGAAAATGAATGCCATACGCCTGCTCTTCTGCAGTTACCGAGTTAGGGGATGTCATTATTAACATTTACCACATTGCCTCTGAGAGGCAGTTACAGGATGTGTCTTTTACCTCAATGCCATGCTCGGAACCCATCATGACAAGCCGAGAAAGCCTTTTAAAGATCTGTTTTTTCCTTTCATTTCAGTAAGGCTCCGAAGGCCCTTTTCCTCACATATGTTGCTTTTCTACAGAGTGACAATTGGAGATGCTTGTAGCTAGCAGCACAAGAGCAGCACAAGAGCACGTCGTGTCTCCTGTTCTTTACACAAGCAAAATAATCCATCTGAAGAAATCGCCCAGTCACAGCTGAGCACCAAAACCTGTTCTTAATTAAAATACAGAGCATACTACCTGCATTTATTCTGCAGCTCTGGTTTCTACTAGCTTCTCAAAAGCAGGATATCTTGATGGTCTGCAAACAGAGTTGAGACTGACACATCCAAGCTAAACTGGCTAAATCATTCAGTGCTGTCAGGCCCTGGGATCCTAATGCAGTCAACAGCAAGTACTTGCAATGCCTATTCAAATATGTATAGCAGACAGTCTGTCTGAGACCCAGAATCCAATTGTAATCCACAGAATACCTTAACATTACTTCTGAATTGTTTATTCTGCCTCCATCACCTTACAGTGATCATCAGCCTGTTTTCTTCATAACTTCTATGCATTTTATTAAAAAGAGCTACTTCCTAAAGCATCATTTCCATAATTGAACATGAGCACCTAACACAACAAAGCAATGTGCTGAAAGTCACTGGGGCAGAATTATAATGGATATAAATAGAAACCAGCTCTTCCCCTTCTTCCATGGTGTAAAGAATTAAAAATGTCCTTTTCTTTCTAGAACAAAATATTATGCCATGGGACTAACCCAAGCATTTATTTTTGTCCGTTTCCAGATTTCAGCATATTTTTTCCATGCAGTCAGATGATGTATGGTGCAATTAGGTGCTCTGGAATAGGAGTAATAATGTCATTTACATGTTATGAAAAATCTCTTTAAAACGCTAACTTGAGAATATGACCAACATAATCAATATCTCTCTAGTCACCTGTAACAGACTTAATTCTCCTGAGAAATCCTAACAAAGCTGGAAAATCTTTGCTTGCCTAGAAAAGAACAGCGTTGCTATCTCTTTCTGTCATTCAGAGGACACAATGCTCGGGCGCACAGGAACATGGGATTAGATGGAACTGGATAGGGCCCCAAGTCCATTCCCAGTGACAGTAAACAGTCTGGCAATAGATTCACTGAACATCACTTTAGGCCCCCATTCAATAACAACAAAAAGTTTAAGGCCTATCTCCAAACACTTTCCAAAAACCAGCAAGCCAAAGAAATAACAGCAAAGCATTACTGCAACTCACGTAATGCAACAGAAGCACACAAAATGCCTGCAGCCCAATCTTGCCCCGGGGATGAACACATAAAAGCCACTGACAGGGGTTGAGAGCTTGCAGGGAAATTTTTTTCAGCAGCTGAGTTGCAAATTTGCTTCCTAAGGCAACTTTGTAGTAAGGTTCAGGTCTGGGTTTTTGTACATCCAGAGCTATCCTTCAGCTCTCTAGTCACAGAATTGGAAGGTATAAGCAGGGAGAGAAACACCCTCGAGGGAACAGACCCAGGTCTTTCTCCCTGTGTTGTGTCACAGCAAGGAACAACACAACATAAAAACACTGGTGGACCACAGCTCAATACTTCAGTGCCTGTCTTGCTTTGGAGGAGCTGAGGCAAAGGACACACGTGTATGAGCTGCTAACGCAGGAACACAGGACATCTCAGGCTAATGTGAGGGAGAAGAGGGTTAAACCCTCTTTAGCCCTTTGGTAAATCTTTGCATCAGGCAAGGTCAGTCCAGAGGAAAACCATTATGCTACCTGGTGCTGGAGAATTAAGGAAAGGTCAGAAAGGAGTGCTGTAAAAAAGGACTCGGGTAAAAAAAGTAGTTTCTCTTCTAATCTGCAGTGCCAGAGGAAGGAGGTAACATTGAACCTGCTGCAACTTCACCTCGAGCGTACCTCCACAATGGATGCATCTTGGTCATTAATAGCTACAGTGGTAGAACTGACATGGAAATTTGTGCTTAGCACATCGCTGAGACCTTTTACCTGTCCTAGTACAAACTGGCATGTTCCTCAGGCAGACCTTGGGCTATGTGAATCCCTGTGAAAAATGCCCACAAAAGTCAGAACCGTGAGGGACCGAGTTAGACCTGAATAGTAAGAACTAAATTCTGTTTGTAGTTGAAGAAAACACTCTTAAATCAGCTGAGAACAGTGTAAGGAGTTAAATCCCTTTATTATTTGTTTCCAGCTGCTGTCTTTGACAATGGCCTCTTTATTTTTATCCTGCAAAGGTTAGGCAGCGTCTAGGCAAAAAGCACATTATGGCACTGACAGTTTATTTAACTGTGGTGATATTAAATTGCTGTGTATGTGGGAGGGACACTATCACAGAAACAACACATTTCTCCTCTTCTTTTTCCCTTTCCTCAGGTTCCGTTTTCTACATCCTAAAGCTACATACTAACAACTTCACCCATAGAGCAGCATCAGGTAAACTATGTTGATGAATCCCTTCATCACGTAACTTCCTGGGGAGATGCTCATTGCATGCTTCTTCCAAAGCAGCAATAAGAAGCCTATGGCTTAGTAGGTGCAATTAAAATCTTGACATTTACCACACAGAATACTTACAGTTACTGTGATATTTACAGTATGCCACACTGAGTTCTGAATGCCACAAATACTATAGAGAAGGTAAATATTGCCATGCATGAAAGATGTAGGCACTGATGGTTTTCACTATCTTATAAACAATGTATAAATCATTGGTAAATAAAATCCTTCATTTCATTCCTTTATTTGTCTCTTTTTTGGGAGGAGCTACTTTTGGAAAGAGATTTTTTCCCCTTTTTATCTCCAATAATTACTTTCTAAGAAGGAGAAAAAAACAGTATTTACTACAAGAGCTTTAATTTCAAGGGTAAATAAGGGGCCATTCATTTAACACTCCAAATTGAGTTTTGACCACATTATTGGCATGCTTTGCACATTCCAGAGATTTTTAAGATTTTTAAGAAACAAAGCTTATGCAATCATAGTATCATATGCTCTGTGAATGCATTTAGCCTTTTTCAGGCATATTGCATAAGGTCTACCAGCCTTTTGCACAGTTTCGCCAAATTTGACAGAGAGATAGAGGTCCAAAAGCTTATTAAGTACATTCATCTTTTGTGAAAGCAAAAGGCTGATTAGAGACGAGAGATCCAGTTAGTGGTCTCACTGAGGGAAAGGCTAATCTCAGCTTTTGCTAGACACCATAACATCTACACAGGACAGAGCCATTTCAAAAACCCCAACAACAGATAAAACTTTAATCAGAGTTCTCAACCAATTCAACCATGAAATACCAAGCCATAATTAACAAGACTACATTATGCCCCTGCTCACAGTTCTTGTTTCTTTAATGTTTAGAACCAGAGATATCTGCAGTTTAGAAAATCCCAAAGCCTTTTATCTGCTCTCAGGCTCCTACGAAAATTGAATAAATTCAGGGAGCACAGATTGATCAAATGGCTATTAAATAAAATGGTCCATCCGGCTACGCTCCATGGTCTAGGAAATCCTGGTGAATCACTTTGCACATACATTCTGTTCCTTAGGGGTTTTTTTCTGCAAACTGCCTTTGCCAGAGACAGAGACCTGAGCTATCTGGACCTTTGATTAAACCTCATTCAGCTGCATTAAGGCTCTTATGTTTTGCGAATTCTGGATGATTACTTTAATCATAATTAAATTTCACTGACCTCTCTTCCAAGAAAAACTCAGACATTTGCTATCCCTTCCCTTAAATTAAATGGTGTCTGCATTTCATAATATTAAATAATGGATTGATCAAAACTCCCCGATTCCTTTCCTATAGGAGTTCTTCTATTGGCACAGAATACACATGGGATGAAATACAATCCTGCTAATGAGATGATTAAGTTAGGCACAGCCTGATTGAAATTTTAAATGTCTGGGCCCAAACGGAGATTTCTCAGTCCACTTAAATTGACTCTCTAGAGAGTTTAGGCAGTCAACAGAAAAATGCAGAGGAAGATCTCATTCCCTTATTACACCTCCCTCCTCCTGCAGCAGAGCACCGAGCCCCTTTTTGTTAACACATGTAAATCTAAAAACACTCCATTAGAAGCAATGTCAGGTTTTTAATATAAATAGGGGCTTTGCTCATAGCAAAGGAGAGAGAGAAATGGAGGAAAAGAGAAAAATAAAAAAGGAAGGAAAGCAAACAGGTCCAAACTCGACACCAGAGACCTTGATTCCACTCACTGCAAAAATTAAGGACAGGTATAATTCCCCTCTCGTTATTCATATGAGAAAGCAAAGCGCTCCCTTTCTCACACACACCCCCTCTCACCCTCTTTGTTTGTCTTGTCCTGATGCTCTCAGAGATGGCTATCTTTAGTTAGCTGTCTTTGCTCTAAGTTTTTTTTTAAATTCTAATTGGATGGTCTTCCAGATTCTGAGGGACCCTGTCAGAGAAATTCCTGGGGATATAAGCCCTATTTGATGAAATTGGGAGCTGCTAAATTAGCAGAGGACTGAAAACAGATATGATTCTTTGTTCATGTAGAAATCCTGTTTTAACAGCAAGTATTTTTAAGGAACCCTATAAGAAAACAGATGTTTGTACATTCATGTTCCTGTATTTTATTTTCTGCCAAATAAGACCGAACTTACAAATATTGTTTTCTCTGTATGCATCTCTGAGAATGTTAATCTTAGCCTGCGTGCCTGCTGACACACCCTCAACCTTAGAGATCCCAAATTTATAGGCACCACTTGAACTAATTTCCCCAAATCATTTTCATTTATGCACTCTCTGAGTGTGCATGTGGCTTATAGTCATGCGCAAAAACAAACCCTACAGGTAACAGCACCCTCCCAGCCAGGTGGGCTCTGTCTGAGCCAGCCTGGGGAGGGCATTCACACATCTCCAAAAATCACCATCCTCTGGTGCTAGAGCTGACCCCATGCTCTAGCGCAAGCGTGAGATGGCCATGATGGCCATGGCATTAGATGAAGTAGATCAGCCTCCTGATTATAGCCAGTGTTTCAGACTTCTCTGAGGACTTCAGTAGAGTTGAGAACGTGGCCTGCTTACAGCTAGAAGCCTCCAGCAGGAGCTTTCAAAACAGTGAATTCGGGTGTCTAAGAGTTACGTCGTCTGGGAAAAGACAGCTGGAAGGCCATCTGGGGCACCAACAGGATGGATGAGATACCACTCATGACATCTTATGCTACAGAAGCCATTCTTTATTCTTCATCCTTAATTCCTCTTTATCATCAACAAACTGCATCTCTTGTTTTCCTTTTTTTCTCCTTTCTTGCCCTAAAAGACTGTCATGAGCAAGTATATGAGAAATTAAAGCTTTCTTTTTTCCACCACAAAGATCTTGTGGTAGCATATAGCATCTGTAATGCTTTCATTTCACCATGTACTTTGCCCTCAGCTTTGAGACTATGATCTCTGTCTCTACTTTCATACAAGCACCTTTTCACTCCCCACTGCCACCACAAATACATACGCATACTCATGTTAAGTTCAGCAACTCAATGCAATGAATCAAAAACCCCATAAAAGCAGAAATGGCTCAGTTCTTAGAGAATGTAGCACAGGATGTTGCATCTAAAGCTAAAAAAGTAACGAACACTGTGGTAAAAACTTCTGGCAACTAGCTTAAGCTATGAAAATAGTGCAAGTCCACAAGACACCTTTGCTAGCTTTCTTTTCCTAAGTCTACCATGGACGGACAAATATGAGCTTTGTTTCTGCCTTCCAAAAGTTCTTTTACTTCTATAACTGTGTTCCCCTTGTTAGATGCCAGCAATCAAAAATCAAGTAGTTAAACCTGATATTCATTTTTATAATGAACTTAAACTAAATGCAAAATATAGCTGAATTTATGCCATTTTTGCATTTTTGTTGTGTCCATTATCTTAGTCCTACAGGACTTCGGAGAAAGATTCAGTGGTACTAGGTTTACTTTAATACGCAAATTATAGATTCTTGCCCTCTATCCCCTCACACTGCCTCTGCGATGGAATGATTGCTTTCTTTTCCATTTGATGAGCGGTGAACAATAATTTCAGTAAGAATAAAAAGCTGATCACACACATTAATCAGCAGAAGGCTGAGGCTAATCTTGGTATCTCATCACGCTGGCTGTTAGTGGCATCAGTCTTATTTGTATTCCTTCACTGTCTAAAGTCTATTTATTCACATGTGTGGAAAGGAATGAATTAGAATGGTGGGAAATTCAGTGCTTGTAGAAGTGGAGAATTAATAATGTTGGGTAAGCAAAAGCAACAGTGCTGTGTAAACTCTCTCACCGTGCTCTCAACTCCACATGGCATAGATTGCTAAAACAGTGAATTGTGGCGATCTCATAATATTGGAATACTTCCTGATAGGAAGTTTGGAGACAAAAAAAGCTCTTTTGCACCAATAACTAAGATTTGAGCTCACTTGCAGAGGTGAATGTTTGGTATTACCTAAATCTATTTATTGTCTATGTTCTGTTTTTTCAGTTGATTATCCAAAAGTCCACAAAAGCAGTCACCAAGATGAAATCTGACCTGCTCTGTAGTCCACAAAACTACAACTGTTTCAATAGGAAACTTTTCTAATTGAAAAAAGTGACTTAGTGTAGAATACACTCTCTGAGTTAGATCCGCATTCTGAGTTGTATTTGAAAACCATATCTCATAACTGGAGTGAAAAAAGAATATCTGTGTATGTATTTCATTTCTGTTAGTTAAGACAGAGTGAGCTAGAGCATAAGGATTTTGTGCATCACCAAAAGGAACATTTACTAAAGACTTGCGATTTCATTTGAATAAATCCATTTAAGATGGCATATAATTACAGAGTCATCAATCAGAATACCATCAGAAAGAAGTGGGAAATTCATGGCTTGAGTAAAAAAAGATGATTTGATGGGGCATATGGAAGCCAAGCTCAACTCTCAAGCTTGGAGCCTGCACAATCGTACTGTCCCCAGAGCCTGAGCGAAGCCTAAGCACAATGTAGCATGCGAAGGGATCAACCAGGTTTCTGAGTCAGACCCCACACTGTCTCAAGCAAATGCATTGAACAGGTTCATTCTTTAAACTTGTTTTGTTTTCCTTCCCATGAATAAATTAAATTAAACTGGGCAGAATTCAGGGGCTTACTCGTCTGTTCAGCCAAACATTAGACTGCCTAGAGTATCACTCCCTAAGAAAACATAACTACATTTTGTTAAGTATTTTGTTAAGCTGAACATAATGTAAACTAAAGGCTGATAATAGATAGCAGAAGCAATTCACTTAGCATTTTCCCTTTGTTTATGTTCTTTCTTCCCCTTCTTTCATTTCTCATTTTCCCTGTTTTCTTCTGTGTAGACTCTCTGTAATTGGACTAGGAAAAAAAAAAAGTATTTGGACACGATGTATTTTACCTTTTAAGCCTGTACATAATCTCTCTCTTGCACAAGTTCTTCTATGCCTGTATAACAACTGAAATAACAAATGAGCAAAATGAGTTATTTAGAAGGAAACAGAAGGCAGCTCTCCACCCGCTGCAGAAGTCCTTGAATGCCTTTCACCACTCCTCCTGAGAGGCACCTGAGGTGCAGGTAGCCCACAGGGGCTTGTCACAGGCTTTCGATGCCTGTGGCAAGTGCACATATGGGAAATGATGCTCTTCCATCACTAACACATTGCCTGAACACATCCAAATGTCCTTCTTTCAGAAAACTCTCTCCTTTGTAATTGTTTATCACAGAAAGACAAAGAGAGCTCCAGCTAAACTGACCTTAGTTAATGAACCTTAGAATTTCATGGACATTACTGTCGAAAACTGGCCATTACCATTACTCTCTAATTGGGAAGTCATTCTATATCTGAATTGAACACTTGCCATCGCTTGAAATCCTCCCCCTCCCCACTGTGCTCAGACTCTACCAAGGTCTACATGGGAAGAAAATCATCTTGAGTCCCATGACTTTAACAACTTGTGTACAGACATCACTGTTAACTCATGTACATTTGATTAACTAAAATATTGAAACAATGAAGAGATTTAATCATTAAATGTCTGTTAATTTCAATAAGAGGTCCATAAATTTTGGGCTGCATCAAAAGAAGTGTGGCCAGCAGGGCGAGGGAGGTGATTCTGCCCCACTACTCAACTCTCATGAGACCCCACCTGGAGTACTGCGTCCAGCTCTGGAGTCCCCATCATAAGAAGGACATGGACCTGCTGGAGCGTGTCCAGAGGAGGGCCACGAGGATGATCCGAGGGCTGAAGCACCTCTCCTATGAGGAGAGGCTGAAGGAGTTGGGGCTGTTCAGCCTGGAGAAGAGAAGGCTCCGGGGAGATCTTATTGCGGCCTTCCAGTACCTAAAGGGGGCCTACAGGAGAGCTGGGGAAGGACTTTTTACTAGGGCATGTAGTGACAGGACAAGGGGGAATGGCTTCAAACTGGAAGTGGGCAGGTTTAGATTGATCATTAGGAAGAAGTTTTTCACTTTGAGGGTGGTGAGGCACTGGAACAGGTTGCCCAGAGAGGTTGTTGAGGCCCCATCCCTGGAGGTGTTCAAGGCCAGGCTGGACGTGGCCTTGGGCAGCCTGGTCTAGTGGGAGGTGTCCCTGCCTATGGCAGGGGGGTTGGAACTCGATGATCTTCAAGGTCCTTTCCAACCTAAACCATTCTATGATTCTAAATAAGTCTGCAAAAACTTGTGCCACCAATACCACTCTGTAGGTTACTTTTTTATTTTTAAACCAAATTCTTTGCACTTAACTGGAAGAAAAAAAAATCACATATTTTGCATATGTTTTAGCAACAGAACAAATACCTTCAGGCTGGCTTCAACATCTCAATTCTGTGAAAGGGACATTATACCTTGCAAAACAAATGATTCTGGAAAAAAATTAAAAATATTAACCAATTAAAATAATTTAACTTAAATTAAATAATATTTCTGAACAAGCTCTGAAAGGATTTAATCCATAAAATACTACAATATAATGGAAGTAATTATGAGGTTTGACAATTCTTATAAATTGAGCAGCGCGATTATCTGCACTTCATTAAGTGCGTTAACATGTTGGGTAAAATACTTATAATCGTATCACTCAATTTACTGGCCTCAGCAAATGTTGTAATGCATCTCACAGCAAATCCAATATGCTAGAAGATATTTCAATACATCTGCTAGAGCATACATAAAAGTACTGCCCTCTTCTGGTTAGTATTTGAACATAGTAGTGGATAAGGTCTGTGGTTTATGGATTTGTGTGGTATTCCCATCACCCATGGGAAATTCTAAAATGTTGTTATTATATGCAACAGGGACAGCACTGAAGACCTGGGCAGGCTCTGTTGAATTATACAGCCTCTCATTCTACCACAAGAGCAGGCTTTCATGGTGTCCTGGTTTGAGCGACACAGGACTAATTTTTCTTCGGTGGTTGGTTAGTTCTGCACTTTGCACAATACCATTNTGAAAGGGACATTATACCTTGCAAAACAAATGATTCTGGAAAAAAATTAAAAATATTAACCAATTAAAATAATTTAACTTAAATTAAATAATATTTCTGAACAAGCTCTGAAAGGATTTAATCCATAAAATACTACAATATAATGGAAGTAATTATGAGGTTTGACAATTCTTATAAATTGAGCAGCGCGATTATCTGCACTTCATTAAGTGCGTTAACATGTTGGGTAAAATACTTATAATCGTATCACTCAATTTACTGGCCTCAGCAAATGTTGTAATGCATCTCACAGCAAATCCAATATGCTAGAAGATATTTCAATACATCTGCTAGAGCATACATAAAAGTACTGCCCTCTTCTGGTTAGTATTTGAACATAGTAGTGGATAAGGTCTGTGGTTTATGGATTTGTGTGGTATTCCCATCACCCATGGGAAATTCTAAAATGTTGTTATTATATGCAACAGGGACAGCACTGAAGACCTGGGCAGGCTCTGTTGAATTATACAGCCTCTCATTCTACCACGAGAGCAGGCTTTCATGGTACTTATGCCAAACTTCAGCCTAAACTTTAATGAAATGGTGGTTGGTTAGTTCCTGAGACTGCACAATACCATTCTCTCTCATCCTTCTGGGGCCTTTCTAGGCAAGCTGCCTCTATGGGTTTCTCTGCATCCCAGGTACCACTGGTGACGTTCAATATGATGTAATTCTCCCAAAGGTTATAGACTCTTTTAGATGTTCTGGGACGTGCACACTGTTTTAAAGGGAGTAGGCCATGCAGAAGATAAATACAGATATTCCCCACCACCTTCAAAATAAAGGACAAGAAGTAAAGAGGAAAATAGGAACACCTACAAAAATAAACAACTTCAACACAAATTTAGTTCAGGCTTCTGTGCCCATTTTTAAAAGAGATCAGATCTTGATTTGGTACTCCTGTAAACAGGTGTGATTGTTCTTAATTTAGAGAGCATTTACATTCATGGGATTAATGACACCCTGCAAATGTCATGGATCATTTAATGGTATTTAAACATTACCAGCATAAATGTTTGCAGGAATCATTGAGATGTTGGGACAGTTTTGTTTTTCTTATCCCCTCCCTCCCCAAACATTTACAAATAGGTGCGTGTACTTCAACAGATTCAGTTCTCAATTTGGAAATCTACAACTGCCTTGTTCTTGCGTTTGCAGGGCTTTTGAAATTTTGTTCCTCCCTCTATGACCAATCCCAGCATTTTGGCAAGCAGCCCAAGGAGAAGCTGACTTATGAAGGCATATGAAGGGTATTCTGCATTTCGGTATGCTATTGTATAGTATGCTCAGTGTGCATATAGCAGGAAGTTTTCTGGACGCATACAGCCACAGCAGCACATAGGGATTTATCTGCATGACACCTCTGCTACTCAAGGGTATGGTTTTGTAACTCATTCTCTTGATTAATTGTCTAGTCAAAATATCCTGCTTTAATTAAAAATGTTAAAGAAAGAAACCAGCATTTTGTTAGAATTTCAGCATTTAAAACAATTAGTTCTATTTCTGTTTCTCCTAAAAAGTGACGAAGAGCCACTAATCATTCTATACTGAAGAAATGCTAAAAAGTAGAGAAACAAGCAACACTATTTCCATCATAGAAAGTCCTTGAGAGAACAGAGTTTTGACCTAAGAAACAGTTTGTTTTCTAGTAAGAGAAAAAAAAAATCCTTTTTATAATCTGTAAGGTTTCACATATTTCTGCCATCCCAATTTATAGTGGTGGTATCACAGCTTGTAATTTGCATAAAAATAATGCATTTCTAACATCAAAAAAAAATCAGTGTAGGAGTCTTTCCAACTATTAGCGAAGCATACACATATGCCTGTTTTTTCTGGAATGAGTAATAGTAATTCTTTGAAATATTCTATTCTTTGAACAGAACTCTTTGGAGCTCTGTGGGCAGTTCATTAGGTAACAGAACTGAAGGAATGACTTGTAGCTGACGAAAAGGGTTACCCCAATCTGAACGTATGCAGACTCATGGAAGCATCCAAGAGAGAGCTGTTACCGCTAACCCACCCCACTGCAAGTTTAATAGCAAACGTGTGCTTACTGTGACTCAGAGCACGATACGGCCCCTGCCCTTCAACGCAAGAAAGAAAATATATGAAATGAAGACAAGAATGTCGCTTTGACATTTCCAATCAGACATTCTTAGCTTGTAATCTTGCAAGAATATTGTCAGCATTGTAACGCTCGATTCATTCAACCCTTCTACATCGTGCAGATGAGCAAAGCCCAAGTGTCTTGTGTTAGCATAGCGTGTTAAAAATAGCAGTCAGTGACAACAGCAAACTGTTGTTTCTCATATAGGCCCTGGACAGTTCTGTATTAGTGAGGGATGGGGGAGATTAGAACAAGTAGGGAAAGTCATAAAGAAATAAAATGAGAAGTGAAGATCCTACTGATAAGGCCCAGAACACATTGGAATTTATCAGAATGTAAAGGAAGAATGATAGTGGTCATCTCTTTAGTAGGCCATGGTTTGGTTTTGGTTTTAATTTACACTATCCTTTTTTATCTCTCAGACCCCCCAAAAAAAATCCCAGAAAGCCAATCATAATGCTAAATTCGGTAAGCCCTAATAAATTGTTTCAGTCTTAAAATGACGGCCATGAAGCTATAACAGACTGAGGAGACTTGGCTATGTATATACCCTACTGTTGGGGATATAGTCATATATGTCACAACACAATACATAACATAATGTGCATGAAGCCACATATCATGTTATATAAGCATACAGAATGATGAATAGTTATTTTCTTGCTTTGCTTTCCCTTCAGAGAAGGGAGAATCTGTGTAACAGCTTCCTAAATCTCGGCAGAACTGCTCAGAAAGTAGACCGTATATCATCTGCACACACTATTTATTAATTATTCTCAAAACTGAATTTGGCATAAGGAAGGAAGCAAAGCAGATTCTTGGGTAACATTAAGATTTATGATTATTTTTTTCTGATAGATATTACTATCTAGCCAAAATTGATGAAAATCTTGAAAACAGTTTCAATTTTATTTGTACTTTTTTTCTTTTTAGTATCACAAGACCTAATTGCAAAGACATCAGATGAAGCACTCATTTTCTGTTTCATTTTACAGCTTTGTAAAAATAAAATTATACTGAAATCTGAACAAAACATGCTTCAGCTGAACTGTAATGCAGAAGTTTGCACAACAAATGTAATGCAATTTCCCTCTCTCCTAATTCATAGTGAAATTATCAGTTGGGAAAAGTTCTAAAAAAAGAGAAATTCCAAGTTTCATTCAGGGCTAATTAACACTTGGAAGACTTTTGTTCCCTGTTCCATGGGCTTTATATGTGACTGAGTCAGTGGCTTCATTTACAGTTGGATAACAACAAGAATTCAACTTAGCACATTTTCAAAGTTACTAACCTTCACCCTCAAACTACCAGCTCTATTGCTTCGTTCACAGATAGCATGATCCTACATAATAGAGAAATGCATGAGTTTAAACCACCTCGAAGAATAAAGGCATTTAGGAGGGTCATATAGTTATACAAGATACATTTATAAGGTAAGCTCAGATCTCTCTGCATTCTGTTATTAGTACTTACATAGAAAGTAAAAGTAATTACCACCAAAACAGATATATCATCAGCCTTGCATATAGAATATTAAAGCTCATAATAGAGTTTTTATAAGAAAGACTTCAGGAACTTCGGATCAATAGGCAGAAATTGGGGGGTGGGGAGAGGGAAGGGCCCCCTAAGGGTCAAAAACAACAAATAGAATCAAATAGTCAAAAATCAGCCCTGGAAAAGGCTAACAAACGCGTGCTCTAGAACTGACTACTAGGGCTTGGTTTATATCTCACCAGGCACTGCAAAAAAAAAAAGGAGCAGGAGACTACTGAGCAGAAAGAATGGAAAATTTGAAGACGGTATAAAATTATTTGAAATAAACAAGAGCAGAGAGAGAAGACAGAGTATTCACAAAGCTTGATAAACAAGTATATCATAGAAAAATATTGACTATTGACAAATGCAAGGGAGTGCACACTGGCAGAAATACCTGGAATTGTTCACACACATCATTGAGTTCTAAATCAGCTGTAGCCATTTGTTAATAAACCTTGAGTGTCAGAACAGATAGCTTTTGGAAATAATTTGCTTGATACCCAGCAGCCAACAGAAAAAGCTTACAATGTGTCAGGATGTATAAAGAATGGAGCCGAGAATAAAAATGAGATTACAATGACACTACATAAATCAATAGTAAGGTTTTAGTTAGAGTGTTCAGTCATGGCTACACAGCTTAACAGAGATATAAATGAAATAAGGGATCCAGAATCTGACAACAAAAACTATTAAACCGCAATTACTTCATGTCTTCTAACCCAGAGTTAAAATAAGTAAGGTGGCACACTACAAAGGAGGTTTATCTGGATTCTCCTGCATACCATTCGTAGCATCAAAACAAAAGGACATTCAATGAGTGAGGTTAAAATGATAATAAGACACTATAATGTTTATAAATTTTCATGCTTTGGGAAATCTAACCATCAGCACTAAATACCTGGGGTTACAGAACACTGTTTGGATAAGTAATTCTACCAGTGACTGTTAAGATTTGGGCATCTTTCTCTTCCATGTAATTGAGGCCACCACTGGAGACCAGATATTGACCGTCAGTGTCTCGCTCAGTCTGACAGTTCCAGTGCTTCAGTTTTTAAACTTCAGCCACAGATCGTGAACCAGCTGATACTAAGAGCATATTGCTAATATTCAATCATGAAGTATTTCTCACATGTGATTTTTAAGAGGTACAGTCTCTGGGTAGAAAGTAAAGCTGCAAAAATGTTAAACATTTACAACTATTAGAAACCATTTGAAGGCAGGAGGATATACAGACAGAAAAATGCAATTTTCTGAGCAAACTCAAGAGCTAGGAGCTTCGCTTTACCAGATGTAAGTTCTTAATGTGAATGAGATTACCGACTCGAGACCAGTGAAGCACAACCAAGATTACAATTCAAATACTGTGAACCCTTTAACATATTAATAAAAAAGAATATGTAAATAGAGCCCAAGCCCGTGTCACCATGCTCCTTCCTGTCACCTTTGCCCGGATGGTGCCCTTAAGTACAGGCTCTCCTTAGAAAAATCTGTGCATGCTGGGAAAGCAAAACCATGAAATGTTATGTTGGCAAAGTTCATTCACACAGACTCTGATCACGGATATGCCATGGTCCACATATTTGATCCCTGATTCAAGTCGGACTCACAACAGTCATTCACACCACTGCAACACAAAAGGTGTCATGCAAAATCTTGTATGAAAACAAGCTCTCCGCAGAAGTGACAACAGTAGAAGTTTATAAAAAAAAATAAATTACAAAGGAGCTTTTAGTTAGTTCTTGATAAAGGAGGAAAAATGTTTCACTCATTACAAAATTTATGAAGCTTCTGGAACTTATTATTGACAGATTTTTTTTTTTTTTTTAAACAAGTTAAATGTAAATACCATGGAAAAAATCTGTCAAAGTATTTCCTATAGTTCTCCTCTGTCTTGCACCACAGCAAAATCATAACGTAAAAACCAAACATGGGCATCTTTATTCAGACTGCATATCGTATTGCATATCCTTGATGATTTCCCTTCTAGTACCACCTTTACAAATATTTTCACTTACAACAAGAATATCCACTGGGACTAACTCTCTTAAAGTCCACTTCCTGTTAATGGGATTGCGTGAAATTTGCTCATAAACAACTACAATGGCTACATTTTGATTCAGACATTTCCTAAGTTTGCTTTCACAGGAGTCTTTTCATTATGTGTGAATTATTTGCTCTGGGACTCCTTCTAGGAAAAGCGAGTCTCAGAATCTGAGAGAAGCTACAGGCTCTACAGTAATACATGCTAATACACAGAACAGCAGCACTTGAGAGATTTTGTTTTTGTCATTAGAAAGATCTAACAGTACATTAATACCTATATATTTATCCTACCTTTTATTTCAGAAACTTTAATCGAAGTTTATATGTTATAAAAGCACCCTTATACTCATAAAGGTCTGATCTCTAGTATACTATAGACTACAATTTCTAAATTTCGCCCAATATTTTGTAGTGAACTTCCATTTAGAAAGATTTCTCGTACTGATTTATTTATTTAAACCTCAATATACTAGTATCCCTTAGTATATTTAAACGCTTATTCACATTTAATATTAAAAAGTACACCTTGCATCTGATTTGAAATAGTTTCCCTTAAACTACTGAATGGTTTATAGACACTGAAATTTGTAATCCCCAATCACTGCTGCAAAGAGCTCCATGTTTGAAAAACACTTCATGAAAATGCATATTCATTATGAACACCACACACTATATTTCAACAAAAGTATGATTTTAATCTAATAAGATTGCTTTCTTAAAATTAGCACCAACACATTTATAATTTTTTTTGTATTTTTACATTTAAAAATCTTGACCTAGATACCATGACTAAGTTAAAAGGTTCTAGTAACAAGCCATTGCACTAAAAGCACTGCTGAAACAAAACTTTTTTTCCCTGTACAATTTTAATATTCTTTGATTTTGTGCTCACAACCAATGCAAATATCTGGTGTCCACATAAAGTAAAAGAAAAAAAAGTTATATAGTCAAATGCCTTCTATAGGACTTCTAGGAGTAAGTTAAATATGTGAATATATACATAAAGGTGCAGAGGTCCTCCATATTACAATGGGCTTTTAACATTTATTTTTCAGAGTTTTCTAAATGTTCTAGGCATCATTGTGGAAACAATCTGGTCCTTGCTCCAAGGGGCTTATTAGTCTCAGGTCTCCAAGAGCTGATCGCTATAAGCAAAATGAAATTGGCTTCAAGACTCAGAAGAGATTCAATATCACAGTTATTTGGTAACTGTACCATATAAGAATAGCTAATGAACTCATTCTTGACCACAGTTCACACTCCAGCTGGCACGAGACAATCAGTATCAGTGGGCAAAACGAGGATACGTGAGGTTTTCCTCCTCCCAGCGTTGTTGGCAGCCTCAGAGACAACCTTCCTGTGCATTTAATCCTCTGCGAAACCCCACGAGATTCACTGACTTCTGTCAGTTTCAAGCACATGCAGAAGTCCCTGTTTCTTGCCCAGGACTTCTTTCCAGAATCAATTTGCAAATTATCTCCTGTGGAATAAAAACTATTTGTGCAGGTAGGGGAACAAGAGCAAGCGTTTAGCACACAAGCACATCCCTTGTAGCCTAGGGGTGGTATCTACCCCCAGCTCCAGACCAAAGCTTCCTTGGGATCCCCTTTCCCAACTCTCACAACTACTTTGTTCACTCCAGAAGTATTAAAGCTTTGTGGTGGTTTCAAATACTTGACAACATTGCTTAGACAATCCATGAAAAAATTATATTGTCTTTAAATTACTTAGGCTTCTTTGTAACTGTTTCCGGGATTTTTTGTCATATTACCTTAAAAGCACCCCTATGAGAGATATTATTGCTTGAATTGGCCACAAGAATAAGAAATCTGAACAGAATACAACTCTCTCCAGTTTATCAGTGAATCTGTGCCACGCTAGTTAAGGAAGCAAGGTTGGCTGTGTAACTTTTGTCTATACAGTCCACTTCACGGTAAATATTCTTCGGGGTAGGTACAAATCCCAGTTCTACAGATGCTTTCTGCCTTCCTCCCCCCCACCCCGTCTCCCTTCCACTGTACCTAGCGAACTTTCTACAGGAGGTTTAAATAGTGCCTCAACTAATTGACTGAAGAGGAAACCCCTCCAAAGCTATTAGAGATAAAGCGGTCTCTCTTCCAACAAGCACTGGAGGGTCAGGGAGCATACCAGGGAAGTATCACTGTATGCTCACTGCTCCGAGATACCTCCCTAAAACCATAGAGGAAAAAAAAACGTAGAATTAAAGCTGAAGAATATCATATTGATTAGCAACCCTGAGAGAAATTAAAATGGTCCTTCATTATAAATCCCTAAAAATTACAGTGTTCTTTAGCAGGTACTAATTGGTACAAATATTAAAAACTGCAGGAATAATATTCAAGCTTTTGCAATATTAATACACCTACCACCCGATTTTGTAATTTTTCAAACGTTACTTTGAAGCTCCTGTAGCCAATTACATAGTGTTATTATTAATTACAGCTTGCAGCTTGAAATACAGTGTTATCAATAGAGTTCAGCTGCATAAATATAAAAGTAAAACTTAAAATTGAATTAAACTGTTTCCCTTTTGTGAGGGTATGTTACAATATTCTTAGCTGTGAAAATCAATTTGTTAAGCTTGAAACCAGTCTTTAAAGCAGAAATATCTCTGAGAAAAAGGTTACATTTCATGTACATTTCTTCAGTCTTCATGTTGCAAGGTTTTTTAATCTTCTATCAAATAACATCTTGGGGGAAACATACAAAAAAAGAAAGTCTATTCATCAGCTTACTTAACGAGATATAAAAAGCTTGAGCTTTATATCAAAGGTGTACAAAGATTATTGCATGAAATGTCAATTAATCTTAGCAGTAATCCATTTTATTTGTTTCTAAATTATCAATGAATAATCTAAGTGGAGAGGAAAGATTACACACCCTTAAGCTTTATTTTCCTGCTCAATCCTCCCGCCCCTCCCTCCCCACTAAACTTTCATTTTATCCATTGGAAGCTTTAGACGTCCAAAAGATATTAAAGGTAAGAAGCAATCCAATAATTTGGAGAAAAGCAGAGAAAAGCACAACTGTAGACACACAAGAAAACTGACAAGAGGCAAAGATGACCTAAGAACAATGTCAGAGAAATGTCACAGACCATTCTCTATGTAAACAAAATAGAGCTAGCTGTGTGGAAGTCTGAAACATTTTAAATAAATCTACTGTAACATACATTTGGTATATGTATTCATTACAATTAGGTGTATAGTTATCAGTGTGACTGTAATGGTAAAATATTATGAAGGATCATAAAGTAACCGTGGTCCCTTCCCAGAAAAATGCTATTAACTGCAATATACCAGGATAAAGGGAGTAGGTAAAACTACAAAACCCTGTTCCTAAAAACAAGCATTCAAGGGTACACGCTGATGTCAAGTACACCCTTCTCTTCTGGGGTAAAGCTTCTACGAAGTTATGTCATTTTGGCCATCAAAGATCTGGTCCTAAATACTCTTTGCTGTCATCTTTACACCTCTGGCAAGACAAGTGAAACTGACTTATAAGGGAAAAAGGGGCAAGCAATGCTGAAGTTCCTCACCTATTCTTAATGATCAGCTTAATGATCAGTTCCCTGGCTTTATCATTTTTACCTCCTCTTCTGATAGTGTCATAAGCGTTTCACTGCCAGTACACATCAGTGCTTGTGTCAATATTTCGTTGCCCACTAGTGGGAATAAAATGTGTCATGTAGCATTTCATATACTATTTGCGGAATTGTTATGTTTTCCAGGACAAATATCGCACTAACTGAGCAAGTATTCTGACCCCAAAGAGATTTTTCTGAACTAAATGTTTTTGTATTCCGTAAAAAAGTGAAAAGGATCCCATGATTTTCTTTCTGATGGTAAATTCATTTGGTATCTAATAGCAGGGGGAATGAACCATTAAAAGAAGTCTGATTAGAGGCTTTCCAACATTTATTTTGTCAAACATCATTAACAGCAAAGTAAATAGAAGAGCAATATTCAGGATGACATTTTAATGAGGACTTGGTAAAATGTGCTTCCTTCTTTTCCCTTTTTTAGTTTCTGTCGGTGAGTCAAGTTTCTCTCAGTTTAATGCTTAAACTCTTAAGCATTATCATTTTGTATGAATTCATTCCTTTGGCCAATGTACCAAAATGATTTGATCAAAATTATTACAGTGGTATCATTGATTAACTTTGTAATGGGAGTAGAAAATTCTATAAATTTAATCATTGTCTTTAAAAAAATAATGCATGGAAGAATGCATTGGAGTAAGTACCATTCCCTGTTCTCCTTACAATCATTGTCATGTAAAATATTTAATTTCCAGCTATGCATTGTCCCAGACAGGATCTTTGTCATTAAAATGAGAGCAGATTCTGATATGTAATATATTCTGTGACATGTCAGGGTGGCACCACTTTGACCTTTTCAGTATTCCACATTTCATTTGGGAGCCTGTTCCTTCCTTTCTGCTTCTGTTACTGATCAAGAAATAAAAGTTGAACGGAGGGCCAATCAAACTGGAAATTAGAAGCAAAGAGTCAAGCTCACAACAAATAAGTACATGAAATTATAAGTACATGAAATTAATCTCTATTTTTAAAATATTTAAAACCCTACACCTTCTTAACTTTTAATTCTTAACTGACTGGAGAAAACTTTAAAAAAGAAGGAAGAGGGGGGAGGGGGGGGGGG